>JAWDJV010000154.1:0-33287 GCA_033119285.1 Teratosphaeriaceae sp. CCFEE 6253 | reverse complement strand
GAACTACCTAGGTAGAAATCCATCGCGATATATACAAAGGAGATTCGTGTCCTATAGTAATCGCAGTTAGTGCTAGTAATCGCGATATGGATCGCAGTTACTAGTCGTAAGTGCGAGTCGAGTCGCTAGATTACTCCGTAATCGAGTAATCTCCTGTTCTTGTCGTGTTACGTAGTTAAGCCGTTCTTAGCCTTAATACACGCTGTGTTAGTCTTGGGTCGTGTTTTGTTATGGTCGCTTCTTGCGTGTCCGTAACATAGATCTCTATATAGGCAGTTCGTGTTTAACTTATGTTTCAATCTAACTAAAAGGTCTTCGTATACTAACGCTTAGTAATTCACTTAGAGAGGTTCATTAGGTTCTACTAACATAGAGAGAAGTATACCTACGCCGTGTCTTAATACTAACCAAGCCTACCGAGCTCTACTACGTCGAGACGACTTTGTCGGATCGCAATACTAGTTCCGTACGCTACTCGAGTATCTATAGCCGCGTTGTCTTACTTACCTTCTAAGCTATTAAACAGTAAGCCGTACGACTACTAGCCTATATACTAAATCAATCGGTATATTTACTAAACTGCTATAGAGCGCTATTACGAAGATTAGCCTTAGCTTTAATCTCTAGACGTCGAAGAACTAGCTCGCGCTCCTCGGCCTATACGCTTACTTTATTAATAGCGACGGTAATCCGGTTACTACGCTCCTCGCGCTCCTACGCTAGTACGGTGCCTATAGCGGTAGTAACATAGCGGAGACCGTCGCCTCCGTCGTCGCCGAGTATAGCCTATAGGATAAGCTCGACTTCTTTATTACCGACAATACGGAGAGCAATAGTACCTATCTCGATACGCTATCGATAGAGTTTAGGTTCGATAAGAAAGAGCGCTAGATACACTACGTTAGCTACGTCCTTAACCTCGTCGCGTAGGCGGTACTGTTTAGTAAGGATAGTAACGCCTTTATCGCGGAGGTTAAGGACATTACGGTAGAGTAGCTTAACCTTACGCAATAGCGGCGTAAGGGCCCTATTAGCAAGCTGTATAACGTCGTCTATTAGATCTGCCGATTACCGTAGCTAAAGGAGATACTAGATACGTCTTAATTAGACCTTATCTCTAAGAACCGGCTAGCTAGTAAGAGGGAGCTATACTAACTAACTAAGGACGTAGAGACTCGATAGAATAGCTTTAACGACTCCGCTACGCGAGCGCTATATCTACGGCCTACAATCGACGACGTTATAATTAAGGTTCGGTTTAAGTATATACGCGAGAAGAAGCCTCTACTAGCGGTCTTCGCCGACGAGCTTACCGACGACGACTAGCACGATATTAAGATCTACTACGGCATACTAGAGCCGATTAAGTAGGCTACCTTACTCCTATAGGGCTATACCGGCGGCCGCTTCGGTACTATCTAGTAAGTGCTACCTATTTATAAGTAGCAGCTTACTTACTTCGAGGACCTCCGACGCTAGTATCTACTACTTAAAGAGCTTAAGTATAGCTAGACTAAGCGCTCGAAGGCTATCGAGGACGCGCGCTAGCGCACGCTCGCCTTTAGCGCCGACGGCGAGAGCTAGCTTACTTAGCTCGATCTATCGTAGATTGCTAATTAAGTCGCCGTACTACTAGATAAATAGGCAACGTTCGAGCATTACATCGCTACTAACGTTAACCTTAGCTAGAAGAAGCTTAATAAGTACTACTTACTCCTCGACGACTCGCTAGTCTACGTTGCCGCTATCGTACTGCATCCTACGCTTAAGTAGCGGTAGATTAAGTAGGCCTAGACGAAGCTACGTAAGAAGGAGTAGATAATTAAGGCTAAGAGAGCGTTTAGTAGATATATAGCCGAGTTCGAGGCGGTAGCGGCACTAGATACAGTAGTAGTAGCAGCCTTACCCTCGCCGATACTACTAGGCTAGCGGTAGGCGTAGTAGTAGGCGCGGCGCTAGACGGCCTCGCTCGTAGTATAGTTCCTTAGCGATAGCTTCGCGGAGGTTAGCGACGGCGAAGAGGAGGACTCTAGCCTATCGATCGACGAGTAGCTACGCGAGTATCTACGCGACCGTAGCTACTAGTAGTACCTCTTCGATAACCTAGTACTAGGCGAGCGCGGCGGCCTTACTAGCCGTAAGGGCTATAGTATCGAAGACTCGCCGCTAAAGTTCTAGCTTACAAACCGCACGCGCTAGCCGTAGCTTACTAATATAGCGCTAAACGTCTATTCGACGCCGTCGATAAGCGACGCGCTAGAGCGTATATTTAGCGAGACTAGAGCCGTCGTAACGGCGAGGCGGCGCTAGATAATAAGTACGGCTATTAATACGGCAATATGCCTACGGAGCTAGCGTCGATCTAACGTACTAAAGCTAACGGCTAATCTCTTTAGTAAGCTCGGTATTAGCTCCTCCTCCTCCTCCTCCTCCTCTACGGCCTCCGAGGCTGTCGATTACGGTAATAGTACCTCGCTCGAAGTCGACTCGGACGGCTTTACCTTATACTATTAGGCTAGCGGTAGGCCTATAGGCGGAGGTAGCGCGCTAACGTAGAAGAGACGGTAATATATAGTTAAGAGGAGTAAGTAAGTAAGCTAAGAGTAGCCTTATAAGTAAGTAAGAGGCGCTAAGTAAGAGCAGCCTCGCTAGAGTATTAAGCAACTTAAGATAGAGGTCTAGTTTTGCTGCTCTTGCTTATGGACTAGTCTGTGCCCAGCCAGTCGGACACCTGCCGATGAGTGTGCTCGTGTGCGCAATCCGTGGGTTTCAGGCGAGAGTAGAGCTAGAGGAGATGCAGATCGCAGTGGCAATGCATGCCAATCAGATGATACAACAGCACGGTCCCTTGGTTCGTGTCCGAGCTTTGTGCCTGATACCATTTGTGGAGCGCTGAGCCGATCATGCCGTGACTCCAGACGGACCGTCCAGACTCGGATTCGCCTCCGCAATTGTGCGATATCAGGAGTGCGATCACAGTCAGAGCTTCGACACTCCAGTGCAGCATGGCGGATGCATCGATTGGCATACCCGGTGTGCACAGGGAGTGCACGAGTGCAGCCGCAGAAGAGCCCTTGGAAGTGTGTGACTCTGTTTGACGGGCGACCAGCATCATCGTAAGTTGATCCGGTAAGATCGAAGGTCTCTTGAAGAAGATCATGCAGTAGCATTCCAGAGCGTGAAGACTCCCGACGAGACTACATCTCAAGCGTTCAGATTTGGTCGCAGTCTTGTTTTTGCTACGGCTGGCGTGAGGTACTCACAGCTGAAACTCTCGCTCCTGCACTTCTGGTCGGAGGATTCCGCGAGCGTCCAGAAGCTGTCTTACAATCTGCGTCGATCCATTAGGTCCAGTCTTTCCAATGCATACACCTGTCCCGGTGTGAGGTGTGACCGCCTCACCTGCAGAAGCTCTCCATGGAAGACGTCAACGAGCTCGAAGCTACGCTTGTCGCCGCTCACAAAGCCATAGATCTCAAGAAGCACGAACTGTTGCTAGCCCATCAGCACATGGAGCAGACTTGCTGAGCACATCGTGAGTGAACGCACAGTCTTGCTGAGACTCAACGCATACTCCGCACTGAGGTTGCCAAGCCGATAAGGCTGTTGTAGACCCATCAGCGACATCCTCGCCACACGGGACTACAAGCTACTGACCGCAGCGAGTGCCAGCCTGCGAGCATCATTGTACATGACTCTCGCGAGGTTGAAACTGCCCTCCGCGCCGCAGAACACGCCGCCAACCGCCGCCATAGCGATGTAAAGCTCATCTTTCGTGCTTTCGTCTACGTTAAAGGTCTGGAACAGCGGAAAGCTTTGGCCGATGCATGCTATCGCACATTCGATCCAAATGTCCAATACGTCCAGGTCATACATGCGAGAATCAGGACCTGCGGAGTACCATTCAAGTAAGGCGTTCCGGGCTTGGTCTTCCTTGCGAGGTACTGTCCTCTTCGAGTTGGACCAATTCTCAATGGCAGCCATGGCCTTTTGTGCGTTGGACGAGATGTCGACTAAGGCACTGTTCTCGACCGGTGTAGCGAGACCGCTGGCCCCAGCATAAGTGGAGATATCACCAAGTCAACATCACCCCAGAAGCCGAGCAGTGTCTGCGCATGGTCAACAACGTGGCAAAGCAGTTGATCTTGGCGAGAATGAGGAATCATACATCGTCGAATTCAGTCATCATGCCATCCAGGCCGAAGCTTGGCAGCAGTTCTGAGGGTGTGGCGACGGAGACATGCGTTGTTCCCATCGGATCTGGCTGCCACGAAGAGAAGACATCTGCTGACACAATACCGTCGTCGAGACTGGTGGATGGGTCCCTCGCTGAAGTCGAAGCGAAGCCCAGGACTCTCTCATCGCTTTCATGAGCTGGCGATGCCACGGTGCCACTTTGGATGATCGGATCTGTGTCGATTGATGTAGGCCCTTCACTGTCCGTAAGGCACGCACAGCGGATCTTCTTCGATCTACAGCTCCCACAGGCTGCTTTGGCCCGGGGTCCGGATTCGGTCGAGAACTCGGGATGTCGCGTCCGCATGTGGCCTGTACAGACGTCGGCGCGTCGAAAGGTGACATTGCAGATACGGCAGGCGAATGGCCGCTCCCCAGTATGGGTACGCTGATGTCGAATCAGATGTTCATTCCTGGCAAAGGCTCTAGCGCATATAGAGCACTTCCGGGCATCAGCAGTCTCCATGTGTGTATGATATTTCGCGAGGTACCTTCAGCTTCTTGGATCGAGTTGATGGCGCGCTGTTTACGTCGGCACTCACCATGATTCACATTGCTGCTCGATCCGTCGGATGTGCATGGAGGTGGTGGTCCACCACCCATTGTATGGGAAAGCAATCCAGAAGGTTGGAGCCATACATGTATTGATTAAAGATTAGCGTGCGGGGTGCAATTCCCAATGACAAAGCATGGCCACGGCGAACCTTGAACTCCGACCTCACTTTTTCAAGTCGCTGTTGGCTACTTGACTGCTCTCGCCCCTGACAACAATGGTCCATGGTTCCACATTCACTCTCAATGACTGCGAGTATCACCACCATCGAGTCAGGCTGGGTCGGTGACCGGGACCCTCGCGACGACGACGTCCGGCGGGCAAATGAATTACCCCAGGTGGCGTGGCTTCACGAATACAAGACCAAGCTGCTGGCCAGCATGGGTAAGACCGGGCATACGCCGCGGCTGCGTCGCCTACCTTTCCAGCAGTCTCCTCGTCAGCCAGACACCTGCACGTATCCATTGCAGCTACTGTCCGACATCCCAGATCTGCCTTCAAGTGCGGAGCTCGAAGACCTACGCAACGTTTTCACCGCGAGATTTGCCAATCAGGAGTTCCTTCAGGTCTACGAACCCCCAGTCCACGGAACCTCGCTTTCACCGCATCTCCAGCTGGCTTACGCTACGATCGGTGCTGTGGCGAGTGCGCAGGATGACGCCTCATCAACGGGCCATACTGCGGCCAGCGCGTCTCAGCTCTTCAATGCAGGTGTCAGGATGTATGGAGTGATGACTGAAACCAACAACACCGAGAGCAGATCTGGCGTCGCTGTACTTTCTGTAGGTCCCCTCTCGCTTTCTTTGATGGATGAGGCCGAAGGCACGCCGGGCTTCATCTGACTGGTTGGCAGACTGCTCTCCTCACGACCTTCGGCGTGCTTAGCGTCGATACCGCAGATCGAAACTGGGCTGATAGCATACTGGGGTTCACTCTGGCGGTCAGTAAGCGTGCGTCTGTCGTGCCGTGTGGACATGTTGAGCTGACCCGATCAGATGGAGCGGTGGCAAAAGGCAGCCGATGATGGGCATCCAGAAACCCGGCGCAGACGCAGCGCCCTCACTTGTTACGTGTTCTTGGTCGCTGTTGTGCAGTCTTTAGTCTGCGATACCCTACCACTGATGTCCAGCGAGGAGCTCACCATTGTGCCCTCCACGTCTTGCGGTCTCACAGAAGCATACTCATCCCTGTCGAGGACGATTGATGTAACCACACACCAACCATCCAACCATGCTGATGCACTCGTACTGCTACTAGCACTTCTATCGGATCGGCTCTTCGTAGAGCATTCATATCGGTCCGTATCTCAACGTCCAGCCACCGCTGACATGCGGAACGGAAATGGCACAAACGTGCCCGCTTATCCAGCCGAGCTGATGCCAGCTTCTGCGAGTCGCGACTATCTAGACCTCGAGTATAGGACACTGCAAAGTCTTCATCGATGGCATCATCGATTTGTTAGCGCTGCGACCAAGGAGATCCTGGCTCTGTACTACTACGCGGAGCTGCGCAACTCGTACACAAACTTCAGTGGCCTGCTACAAGATTGTGGATACCAAAGCTACCAATGCCTGGTTTCAGACGAGGCTGCCACACATTCGGAAGTGTCTGGACAAAGTGTTCGTCTCGCTTGGCTGGTCCTCGACCAGGTGGATGTGAGGAAGCGGAGACGCGAGAGCTTGCACGCCATTTGGTTGCCTCCGGTCCTTTTTCACTCTGCACTGATCATCTGGAGATCGCAAACGCAACAGAAAACGGAACCGTGTGGGTCCCTCAAAGCGTTGGAATTGTTCGCAAAGGAGCTCGACGAATTGCCTTGGCCATGCTGCGGAAGCATGGCGACATGCTTGCGACGTCTGCAAGACCCAGCTCTCGGCCACAGATCTTCTTAATGCGACCCAAAGTCCCTCAGGCCTGTCCGACAGAGTGACTGTCAAAGCTTGTCTTCCTGCAGGACGCCCGCCGACCCGACCTCTTGCCGTCGAGCCCGGGGCCATGGGGAATGCGTGAAGCTGGGGTCTCCGGATGGGGTAGCTTGGCGAAACAGCCTGCCCAGCCCAGAGCTTGGGAGACGCATAGATGCATAGCTGCACCATGGGCTGTCAGTAATCGCATCGCACGCACCAGACAAAGTGCTGGTCCAGACACACACCCGCACATCGCATCGACACTTTCGCCAAACATGTGGACGTCGCAAGCACTGTATGCAGCCGCTGTCGTCCTGGCGCTCATTGCACTTGTCTTGAAGAGTGTACGCCCGTACATGACAGACGTGGCCCGGCCCATTCTGACCATAGTACTAGCTTGTCCGCAATCGCTTCGCCTCACCGCTGCGGCACATCCCCGGACCGATTCTGGCCAGCCTCACAGACAAGTGGATGCTTTACTATGACCTCGCAGGCGTTCGTACCCTTACTATCCATACACTTCATCGAAAGTATGGATCTGCAGTCCGCATTGGACCAAACGAAGTATCCTTCTCAGATGTATCGGTGGTCAACCAGATCTACGGCCAGCAGACTGCTTTCATGAAAGGTAAGCCAACCGACGGCGGACACATTCGCACCTCTCTCGCATGCTTGGCTGACTATTCTGTTCTTAACTTCAAGCTCCTGTGTACGACAGCATGTCGGTGCGGCCCTTGGGCATCTTCAGCTTGCGCGACAAGGCTTCGCACAGCCAGAGACGTAGCTTGCTGAGCCATGCCTTCTCACAGCAGAACATTGTGGACTGCATGCCGCTCATCTCGCAGAAAGTGGAACATCTGCTGGAGCCTTCAATCACGAAGCCAGCTCGACTGCGGACGTCTTTCTTAGGTTCCGGCTGTTCGCATTGGACGTCGTCGGTACGTGCAACCGCATTCGGGTGACATCCTTGGAACCATGTATGCACAATACTAACCACTTGTGCGATAGGCGAGCTGTTTCTGGGGACCTCATTCGGCGCCTTGAAGGCTGGCACGTCGCCTCAATTCCTGCACGATGTTGATCGACATTTCCTCCTTAGCAACATTGAGTGGAACTTCCCTTGGCTTGCAGCTCTGTTGTGGTGGATGCCAATACCGTCCATCAGGGAGTTCGTCGGAGCCAGTGAGCGTATCGCTCAGGTCAGTCGCCACGCAAGCCTCTGGACTGACACCCAGCTGATCGAGACACAGTTCGGGCACGGCGCATTGCAAGGCTATATCCAGCGATACGGGCGTGACTCCAGGCGCAAGGATCTTCTCACGAAGATACTCGTTTCGAAAGACAAGGACGCGGACAAAGCGATCATGACCGATCGCGAGACCTACGTGGAGATCGCAAACCTTGTGTTCGCGGGCACGGACACCACCAGCACAACGCTCACATACATGTTTTGGAGCCTGGCCCGCTTTCCCGAATGGCAGGATCGCATCCGGAGTGAGATTGACGAGAAACTCGGTACTGGCGCGACATATGAGCAGCAGGCTGTTGCTAAGATGCCTGTTGTGGGAGCCGTCATCAATGAGGCCTTGAGACTGTACCCTGCAGCGCCTGCCAGTCTGCCTGGGATCGCTCCACAGGGTGGCTGGTCATGGAACTCATATGACATACCAGCGAAAGTGAGTTGCTCGACTCGCCTCCATAGAGAGACTTCCTCTGACGGACGGTTTTCTAGACTATCGTGTCAATGCAGTGCTACACTACGCAGCGTAACTCAGCCGCCTTCATCGACCCGGAATCATTCTCACCGACTCGATGGCTTGACGCAGAGCCCACGACAGATATGAAGACGCTGTTCATGCCGTTCTCAAAAGGCACTAGAGCATGCCTCGGTAAAAGACTGGCTATGCTGGAGCTCAAGACCGTGCTCATCGCCTTGATGAGCCGGCATGTCGTGAAGGTGCCGACTCAGACGACAGAGGACAGCATGTCGATGCGTGACCATTTCCTCATGATGCCGAAGTCCGGCAAGTGTAAGCTGATCTTCGAGCCGCTGCCGCAGAAGACGTGAGAGCGGTGTGCAGGAGGAAGTTTGGTCAAATGGTGGACGATGGCAGACAAGGTTTGCATTTTGCCAAGAATTGTGTGGCTTGAAAGCATGTGTTCCTGAAGAATGGAGACTTCGTTGTGTCTCTTCAATTCGTAGCTTGCTCTTCACGTACTCCTACCCAACGTCTCGGAACAATCTCCATCGCAGAGTGATGCCTACTGGAAAGTTCGAAAATGCCCAACTCCAACGTGGAGATTGCTCGACGGCAGGAGCGAGCGCAATACGAAAGGTCACTATCTATGATATTGCATCACTTCTAGAGCGACAAGGACGTTGACGTACGAACCATCATGGTCCCGAGTATCGACATAGCTACTGGTCGATGCTTTGTCTCACCTCAGGCAGCATCAGCCAGTTCTCCAATCCCTCGCCAAAGTGTATGTGATTCTCGCCCGCAAACCTTTGAGCAGGCCTGTCGACAGCCGAGTCATGCCGGAAGAGCCCAACGCCCTGCTTATCACCCGAGGACACCTCCAGCTTCAGCCGTCCACCTTCCTGGACCACGACATTCGTCGGCCAGACCTCGACGTCCACGGCGTAGACCTCGCCCGGCTGTAGCAGTGCGACATCCGATGACAGGTACTCGCGTTCTGGACGCCACGGCTGATGTTTAGCACTACTCGGATTAGTCTTCCGCAGGCTCACACGGAGCCAGCCCTTTACCACCGGGACGGGATCGCCGACGGTGCCCGTGTACAGGACCTCCTTCCCGTTCGCATCGATGTGGCGGAGTGTGACGAAGACGTCCATATCCATGGGGAAAGCATCATCCTTCTGTTCACGGGTTGCGGACACGTTCAAGCGGGCCACGATGTGGCCCGTGATTTCCGTTTCCTGGGCGAAGGGTTTCGTCTCAAACTCCAGCGATTGAGGGTGCTCGAGGGATCCAAGAGCCTTGTATGACAGCTTGGTCGCAGCTGACGCCGTTTCAGAGTCGCTCCGGCTCAAGGTCCCGGACGGTGTGAGTCAGTACTTGGAAAACGTCGTCTGGGGAATCGGCCAAGCCTCTTGCGTCCGCCATCCGAAGCGGGACTCGGCAAGCGGCGTGTTGAAGGCGTGGTTGCCCTTGCGAACCTTGTATGCGGCGGCAGGAGCCTGTCCGGTCGTCCACCCTTGATCGTCGAGGTCCTTCAGGAACGCGTTGAGGAAGCTCAGCTGCATCGCCACTCCCTCTTTGGAGTAGAAGGGGAGATCGTGCCGGCCTGTGATGAGGCGCAGATACTTGATTGCAGATCCGGCATTGATGTAGCCTACGCGGTAGTCGGGAGACGATCTCTCACTCATGTGGGTGGGCGTACGTACCTTCAATGTTGCCTCGCAAGTGCAGCGCTATGCCTCCCCAGTTGCCGACGGATAGAAGCGGGACTTTGATGTCACTCATCTGGTAGTCTCGGGATGCGTGGTACTCATCGTCGTAGAAAGCGTTGTGCTCATTATCGAGCCGTTGGTCATGCCTGGAAGCCTCCAAGTCGATGGCTGAGCGGTCGCCTTCCAGCGTATCAAAACCCCATCCTCTCTCTGCTCGTCCAGCGAGACCGTACTGGTTATTCACGACCTGCCGAATCCACCAGAAGTCGATGAACGCATTCGACAGGATGCCGCCGTGCCGACACCGGTCACGGTAGTAATCCGACATGCCCTCCCAGGGCACAATGCAGCGGAGACCTTTGGGCTGGCAAGCGGCCACACGCCACTGGTTGCCGGCGTAGTAACTGACGCCCAGCAGGCCCACCTTGCCGTTCGACCACGGACGTCCGGAGTCGGCCGCCCATTCGATCAAGTCGGCGAAGCACTGGCTGGTCGAGCGGGACATCGTGTCCATGAAGCCCGGGCTTTGGCCGAGGCCGACCTCGTCGGCCCTGACCACGACATAGCCATGTCGAGTCCAGAACCCGGGATCGGGCGTCTCCCAGGCGGAGTGCGGTGATTTCTGCTCGTCGTCTAGCTCGGAGAAGGAATCGGGACGGAATCTAGATCATATCGGTGAGCTTCGGTGTAACCACGCTCGGTGACCGGAGTCGAGAAACTCACCTCGAGTATGGCACATCCTTCCCGTATGGGCCGTACGTGACCAAGACCGGGAACCGTGTCGCCGTGTCTGTCTTCGGCCGATAGATGTTCGCACGTATGATGCCAGTCTGGCACTTCAAGCATACAGAGACATCTTGTTCGACAATATAGTCAAAGGAGACAGTGTCGATAGAGCTTCGATCTTGAACGATTGACATGGCGAGAGCGTATCAGGGTGCCGTCGCTGAGCGTTGCAGGTACGCAGAGCACTATCGTTCTGCCTAAGCAGTACACCTCCATTCTGAAAGAGATCACGGGATTGTCCAGAATGGAGACTGGAGGTTGTCTCCGTGCTGCAGTGGCGCTGGGGTAAGCCGACATCTGCCGGGCCGTCTTGGTTGAGGTCAGTAGGGCATGTTCTCGCCAGTGACTCTAGGTCGTACAGCTCGGACCTTCGTCAATCATGTTATTCATCTGCCAGGCAGGAGCATGATCACGTGAGAGTAGCAGTGCCCACTGCAATGAATGCGTCGCAGGATGAACCACGATGTTTGAGGCTTCGCTCTAGGGCCTCATAATGTCTACGTACCGCTCGCGCTGTCACCTTCGCCACCGGTGCCTTCCCATCCCAGATCGCCGGCACCGGAGGCCCCCAAACAGCCATATTGCCGGCCTCAAACTTCGTCGTCTTGCACTCCTCGTTCACCACGTCCCCATCCGCGTAGTGCTCGATGATAAAGTGGCTGGGGTCGTACCAGTAGTCGAACACCTGGGAGCCATGCACATGCCGCCCGATGCCCCAGACCAGCTCATGCCCAGCATTGACCAAGTGCTGGTGCCCCATCATCTGGGTGTCCAGATCCTCAACTTCGAAGGACGAGTGGTGCACTGTCGTCGCCGGAGCACTGCCCGGCTTTTCCGTCCGGGTGATTAGCAGGCAATGGTGATCTACATACTCTTGCCCCAGGTCCAGGCGGAAGAATGTCGCCACGTCAATCTCCTTGTGCCCCGGGGCCCATAAGATGTCGGTGGCGACGAAGTTGAAGGTCTTGGTGTACCAGTCCCACGTCGCCTCGTACTGGTTGGTGATGTACCCGAAGTGCCCGAGTTTGTGCACCGCCGCCGGGCCGCTCTTGATGCGGGTGAATTCGCCTGCAAGTCGTCAATTGGAGACTCTACGCGCCATATCCTCGCGATTTGTATGAGTCGATGGGCAAGAGGAAGTGGTTGCTCACCCCGTCGAGCCTTGTCCAATGCGCCGTTGACGACGGGCCGCCCGTCGACAACCGAAGAAATGCCGCGCTCGGGCAACTCCTTCTCCTCTTGACCCCAACACACTTCCACCACAAACCCGTTATTGTCTCGGATCGACACAGCTTGCCCGCGCCCTGGTCGGCCAACCGTATTGACTTGCTCTGCGTCAGGGTGCGCACATGCTTTCTTGAACTCGGCCTCCGTCTCCGCACAGAAGCCGGCACCGACGAAGCGTTTGCCAGCGCCCGAGGGGGCCCGCCGAGCGATGTAGACGAAGGGATCGCGGCCGTAGCCCGCGAAGAAGTGCTCGTCTGCCGTGCTAGACACCTCCTCGAAGCCGAAGTCTTGAGCGAAGCTACGGAAGGCTCCCAAGTCAGGATGCTCGTAGATCACGAAGCTCAGCCGCTGAAGGCGGATGAGCGAGGTCGCAGTGATGGAGCCTATGGCGTGCAGTGCAAGTTCTCAGGTCTGACTCTTACTCGAGTGGCTAAGAAGTAGTCTGCACCCACCTCGCCCGCTCATATTTGTGCTTGGTCCGCCAGCAGCAGGACCGCGCTGGGGTACGTCGGTACCCCATCGAGGCTGATATGGGCAGAAGCCCGACCGCGGCATCCGCACGGTCTAGGAGCTCCGTCTCCCAAGAAAGAACAAATGGCAGCGATCAATGCACTTGGCCCCCTCAGTACCTCTCCAACACTCCGCATAACGCGCCTCTTCAACTAGCAGCCTGGGTGACAACCAGAAGATCCCACAACATGAACTCGACTACAGAGACTCCACCCACCACCAACGGCTATAGACCCGAGGACGAAAGCTCCGCCACCAAATCTCTGCAGGTCATCGTGGTAGGTGCCGGCATCGCCAGCCTCGTCGCCTCCATCGCCCTCCACCAGCAAGGCCACCACGTCGAGATCTACGAGAAGTCCCGCTTCGCCAACGAGACAGGCGCCGCGATCCATTGCACCCCGAATGCCACGAGTGCCCTACGACACCTGGGGATCGATCCCAGGGATGGCGGCGCGGTGCCCTTGATCAAGGTCCGAATTTCCCCGTCGGCTCCGAAGTTCGGAAACGTACTGATTGGGCTTCGTGTAGTCGCTGTGGTTGAATGCGAGGAATGAGGAGATGAGCCCGCCGACGGCACATGCGGCGGATGCGCATCGCTGGGAGAGTGTAAGAAGCCTGCGTGCTTTCCTTGCCCCTTGAAGTACTCTCGCGAGCTGGAACTGATTGTCGTGCTGTTCCAGCCCTGGCTGCAGGCCCATCGCGCCCAGCTGCATAATCAGCTCAAATCAAAGGCGACCTCCAAGACGGACGGAGGAGTGCCATGCCAGCTCCACACCTCGTCTCCGGTGGTGTCGGTCGACCCCCAGGAGGCCACGGTGACACTTGGGACTGGCGAGACGAGATCGGGAGACCTGATCGTGGGAGGCGACGGCGTGCACGCGGTGACGCGCCGTTTCCTTGGTCCTGACATGCCAACCGCCATCAAAGGCGACCGCCACGCCTTCCGCTTCATCTACCCCAAGGACCTCGCCATGGCGGACCCCGTGACCAGACCGCTGATCGAGGCCGAGGGCACGATGGTCTCCTGGTATGGCGCGGACCGCAAGATCGTGCTGTACCCGACGTCCCACAACACGCTGCTCAACTTCGTCTGCATCCACCCGGCCGCGGAGTCGGAGGACTCGGACGACTACAACGAGACGGCGTCGAAGGCCCGCCTGCTGCAGGTCTTCGCCGACTTCCACCCGGTTGTGCTCACGCTGCTGAACAAAGTCGCGCCGGATCAGGTCAGTCTGTACCCTTTGTATGATATGGCTCAGCTGCCGACCTTCGTCACCAGCCGCATGGCCTTGATTGGGGATGCCGCACACCCGTTCACGCCGCATCTGGCTCAGGGCGGCGCGATGGCGATCGAAGACGGGCTGTCGTTGGGGACCATGCTGCCGCGCGGGACTCTGCCCGAAGAGGTGGAGAGTCGTCTGCAGCTCTACAATCAAGCCCGGTACGAGCGCGCCTCCACTATCCAGGAGTACAGTCGGATCGCCGGCGGCGATTCAACAAGAGCGAAGACCGCCCCAGGCCCGGCGCTGAAAGGCAAGTCCGCCGCGTCATCGCCCCCAAGGCTCGTTGCTAACATACAAGCAAGTCCTCGACTTCATCGAACACGGCCTCAGCCACGACGAATACCACGCCTCCCGCAAGATCCTCCGCGACCACCTCAACCGCCTCCCCACCTCCCAGCAGCGCTGGCGAAGTCCCCTCGGCTTTGGGCTGCTGCAAGGCCCCCGCCAGGATGCCGCCGGACGCTCCCACGCGGCCTCCCTGAAGACGTCCACGAGCCGAACGGCCTCGGTCCGCTTCGCCACGAGCGCCACCGTCCTCCGCGGCCTCTTCCCATCCGAGCGGTACAGCTTCGCGAGCCGGGATACAGTGCAATGCGCCACCCTCACGCTCCAGACGCTCGACCGCCTGGCCTGGCTCGGCGGGCACGGGTACGATTTAGTTGGGTTCTACGTTCACGGGGTCTGCTATCGGCAGGCAGACGGCACGGTCGTGCAGGGGCGTTACTGTCCACTTATGATTGAGAATCTCGCTGATCCGATCATCACGGGCCGCGAGGAGCTGGGTGTGCCGAAGGTCTTCTCAGACATCGACGTCGTTTGCTCGGACGGCGGGGTGCGCGCTACGTTGTCCTGGTGGGGGGCGCGGTGGCTGGAGCTGGCGTGGTCGCAGCTCTCCGACTCCAGCGATGACACGGGTATACCGGCCGAAGAAAATCTGCTCGTGCACAAGTACATCCCTTCGACGGCCAAGACTGGCACAGCGGACGCGGACTATGCTGTCCTCATCCGCACCGCACAGGAAGACGCTCGCGTACTTCGCCGGCGGCGGTGTCAGGCGGCGGATGCGCAGTTCCGCTTCTCGAATCCCGGGGTGGGCGCCCTGCCGACGTTGAGCAACATCGCGGAAGCCATGGCCGAGATCCCCAATTATGGGATCGTGGCGGCCGGGGTGGTGGAGACGGAGGGGGTGTCGGACTTTTCTGATGTGACGGTGCTTCGATGGTGATGGGCTGGGAGAGAACTGACCCAACCGGGCATATGCTAGCCGTCGAGAACTTCATGCACGCGGCGGGTCTGGCGGTCTACATCTGATGGACTTTGCCTCTGACACTCATTCCTACCTCGCAACCTCACCTCCTTCACTTCATCTTGTGCATGCCTGAGGCTGTCAGAGGCCGTGACTACACCTCTCCACGTCCCCGATCATCTTCATCTCGTCACTACCGCCACGCCACCTTGACCGATAGAGGATGACGAGCGAGCACATCGGTGTGGCAAACGTGAATCATCAACGATGTATCGAGGGCACGACATCTGCCTCTCTAGATCACCGCGGAGCTCCGCAAGCTCCAGAGCAATTACGTCGTCTTGCCTTCAATCGGCCCTACAGCAGACTCCACATGGCCTTGAGCGCATCGTACCTGACACCGCAGACGCAAGGCTCTAGAGGTACAGTATGTAAGTCGACTGTCCTCAAGGTTCCTGGTCGTGAGGGGTAGCGGCCATGTTGACGTGCAGTGCGGAGATGCGGTAAGTATCATCTGGCGCAGCTATTTATGAAGCAGCAACATCCTCCCTGGAGACTGCAAGGCAGTAGCCAGCATTTGATATCATGTACTTTCACTCGTTACTTGCAGTCGCTGCCGTGGCGGTCAGCGCCTATGCGCAGACCAGCACATACTTCTCCCCGGGTGTGCCTACTGCTGAGCCGATTCCCGGGAACTACACCGGTGCATATCGACCTCGAGTGCACTTTAGTCCGCCGACAAACTTCAGTAATAAGCAGTCGTGGCAATCCAGCTCAAGTCACAGCTTGCCAGTGCTGATGACGGGCAGTGAACGACCCCAACGGCATGTTCCTCGATGCCAATGGCACTTATCACCTCTACTACCAATACAACCCTACGGTAATACTCGGAATCCGTATCACTACACAGCATACTGACACAATATGCAGGCTCCAGTCGCCGGTAACCAGCATTGGGGCCACGCGACCAGCACGGACCTGTACCACTGGGAGAACCAGAAGATCGCCCTATGGCCGCCGAGCAACACGACCTACGTCTACAGCGGCTCCGCGGTCGTCGACGTCAACAACACCAGCGGCTTCTTCCCCGACCAGGACAATGGCGTCGTGGCCATCTACACCATCGCCGTGTACACCACGACGGCGGGGCCGCAGACACAGAATATCGCCTATAGCCGGGATGGAGGGTACACGTTCGAGACGTATGCGGATAATCCGGTGATTGACATCAACAGTACTCAGGTATGGAACGCGACCCGAGCACTGTTTTCGATCTGGTGGCATGCTAATGAGGCTTCTCGATCGTAGTTCCGCGACCCTAAGGTCATCTGGCATGCCCCAACCGACCGATGGGTCATGGTCCTCGCCTACGCCGCCGAGTTCGTGATCGGCATCTACGTAAGTCCGCATCACGCAACCCTCGTCTCCACATCCTCCTAACGCCCTCGCAGACCTCCCCCAACCTCATCGATTGGACGCACGCCTCCAACTTCTCCCACCACGGCCTGCTGGGCCTGCAATACGAGTGCCCCAACCTCGTCGAGATGCCCATGCTCGACAGCACGGAGCCCATGTACACCCTCCTCATATCCATCAACCCGGGCGCGCCGCTCGGGGGGAGCATCACGCAGTACTTCCCCGGCGCCTTCAACGGCACGCACTTCACCGCCGTCGACGGCGCGGCGCGGATCGCGGATTTCGGCAAGGACAACTACGCTGGGCAATTCTTCTACGGGATCCCGGGTAGCGAGAGGCAGGTCAGCATGGCGTGGGCGAGCAACTGGCAGTACACCTCTCTCGTCCCCTCGGGCGTGTCGGAGGGCTGGCGCAGCCAGATGACGGTCCCGCGGGTCAATTACCTGGCGAATATCACGAACGTCGGGTACGACATGATCTCCGCGCCCTACGACATCCGGCCCATCTTCGCCCAGGAGCTGGCGTACAACGGCAGTCTGGGCAACGGCACGATCCTCCTCGACTACGCTGGCCTCCCCTCCGGAGCCCTGTACTTCGAAGCCAACATCACCGGCCTCACGGCGAGCACATTGCAGGGCGCGGTGAACTTCACCTTCAGCTCCTCCGTCTCCGGCGAGTACCTCCGCGGCGGCAGCCCGGTCAACGGGGACACCTGGATCGACCGCGGCCATACAGACGCCTTCAGTGACAACCCCTACTTCACGGACAAGTTCTCCGCGACGGCCGTCTTCAATGCCTCGAGCGGGACGTGGGCCGTCAGCGGCGTCATCGATCACAGTATCCTGGAGGTGTTCGTCAATGGCGGGCAGCAGAGCGCGACGAATACGTTCTATACCGACCAGGCGCTGGATACCATGCGCCTGAGCGCGGGGGGGGTGGGGGCGAATGCGACGGTGTCGGTGGGGGTGTGGGGGTTGGTGGATACGTGGGCGGGGCAGGCGGATGCGAATGGGACGGTGCGGGGGAATGTGACGGGGGGCGTGGGGGGGTATCGGAGGTGAAGGCGGTAAGCTGGATGAAGCCCGGGGGCTGCGGAGTGGGATGTCCAGTGGCAGAAAGCTGGCGCCCTGCTGCCTACTGCGTCGCTGCGTCCGTCTCGCTAGCGCTGAGCAGAATTGTAGTCGCCGTAGCTGTGGGCAACGAGATGTACATATCGAGCACGGGTCTCCGCATGCAGGGCCACCTCTCCGATTGCCCAGATCCATCGCCCCCGATAGACCTAGAGCTGACGTGCAGACCGCCACAAGCATGCCACGCCTGACAAAATCCTGGCCAAATTTTCTACACATCTCGCGCGACAACAATCTTTACCGAGGCGATTCCTCACCCGACCCACTCCCGATGGCAAGGCCTCTGGATCATCATGCTACCACAGCTCACCCCCCGGCCTCCTCACACCAGCCCAGGACTTCGCAGACAAAAACGGAGGACGGGAGAGCACGATGTCAATTGCAAGGCTTCGGCATGATCTCAAAATAGCGCCTCGTCACACACTGCGGCTTTGCGGCTCCACCGTCGGCCCGCATACCTCTACTTCTTCCCTCCGCTCCTTCCCCCCAGCGACCTCAACGGGTCCCCCCTCCCCCCTCTGCCGGCATTCCCCTTCCCCCGACTCTTGTTAAACGCCCTCCTCCTCCTAATCCCATTGGCCCCCTCCTTCTCGAAACCCACCCACCCAACATCCTTCCTGATCCCCGCCTGCCCCCCCCCCGGCAAAAGGTAATCCGGCACATGCCGCAGATGCGCCTGCACCCGCACCGCATGACTCTCCCCATCGTGCCGCCGCAGATGCCGCAGCTCCGCGGGGTTCTCCTCGAAGTGCCGCGCCAGCCTCTCCGAGTGCAGCAGCGCGTGCTTCAGCTCCGCCGTCCGCGCGCCGCGCACCGCGCCGCGCGTCACGCCCCGCAGCGCGTCCGCGAACCGGTACCGGAACGCCTCCAGCTTCTGCATCTCGAACTGCCACTCCTCCACCTTCGCCCCCCGCGCAGCCTGCTCAGCCGTAATGGCGGCCAGCACCTCGTCGTCGCGCGCGCACTGCAGGATACTCGTCGCTTTGGATTTCCGGTAGAGTTCCGCAGGGACATGGAAGGAGAGGGCCGTGCCCGGGTGGTGCGCGCGCGCGGTGCGCCCGATGCGGTGCGTGTAGGATTCCGCGGTGGCGGGGAGGTCAAAGTTCAGCACGCAGGCGACGTGGCGGAAGTCGAGGCCGCGGCTGATGCCGAACTCGCGGTCGGCGCGCGGGCGGCGCTTGGGTTTGTGGGTGGGGGCAGCGGGGGTCACGGGCTCCCGGGTGGCTGCGTGGGCTTCTGCATCGTCGTCGTCCTCGAAGGGCGCGTCTTGGGGTAGCTCGGCTTCGGGCTCCTCGGCTTCGGGCGCCTCGGCTTCGGCATGTTCCTCTGCGACAATGTCACCTGCTGCCTCTTCCTCCTTCTGCCGTTTCGATCCCTTCCCGCGCTTGCTCTTCTTGCCCTCGTCGCCCACGACCTCCTTCTCATCACTAGCAATAATTACATCAAATACTCCCCTGTTGAACTCCTCAACCGCATGCAGCCTGCTGTTGACCGGCATCTCCGAGTTCAACACACAACTCCTAATCCCAAACTGCTCCAGGAACAGCTTCACCCGATAACACCGGTCCACGTCCGCGACAAAGACAATCACCTTGCCCTTGATGAGCTGCAGCTTGAAGATGGCGTAGATGAGCAGGAACTTGTCGTCCTCGGCCGTGCGGATCGTGTACTGCGTCAGATTGTTCTCGGCGGCTGCGGCGGCGGATTCGGACGCGGAGAGGTCGAGGATGGTGGGTTGCGGGGTCGAGGCGGGGAAGAAGAGGGCGGTGAGGGTATCGATCTCGGTGCGCAGGGTGGCGGACATCATCAGCTTCTGCACGCCCGTCGGGAGCGCGGCGGCCAGGGCGGAGAGGTCGTCTTCGTACCCGTAGCTCAGGACCAAGTCTGCTTCGTCGATCACGAGGTGCGTGAGGGCGGAGAGTGTGAGGCCGTCCTGGTTTAGCCAGGCGACTGCGCGGCTGGGCGTGGCGATGACGATGTCGGGGTGCTCGGCGAGGCGGGTGCGGGTGACGGCGGCATCCTCCTTCTTGCTGATGTTCTCGTACCGGACGTCCTGGCCGCAGAAGGCGGTGAAGGTCTTCAAGACCGCGGTGACTTGGGTGGCGAGCTCTTTCGTCGGGACCAGGATCAGGGCCGTCGTCAGCTTGACGGCATTGGACGCTGTCCCGGCTTTGCGGTGCAGGATGCTGTGGACGATGGGCAGGAGGTAGGCAAGCGTCTTCCCGGATCCCGTCTTGGCGCGCGCCAGGACATCCTTGCCGCTCAGTGCGAGTGGGATGCCCTGCACTTGCACGGGCGTCGGTGTCGCGAACGTTTCGTCGTTGATGGCCTGGAGGAGTCGCGGGTCGAGATTGAGGTCGGCGAAGGTGGGCGGCGCGGGCTTGGCGGCTTTGGCGGATCGCTCGGGCTTCGTCGTGTCGGGCACATCGTTTTTATCCAACTTGCGCTTCATGGTTGCGGTGCGGACGTGGACGTTCCAACCCCTCGACTGTACTGAAAATGTTCAGATGGAGCCAGAAATCTTGGCGTCGGCGAGCGGCACTTCCCTTGCCGAGCCGAGGTCCGAAAGCCAAACACTTGGACTTCACGACAGCGGTACGCTCCGTAGTCAACGTCAACATGTCTGCGACCGCACACATGGACACGACCCACCTCTATGCTGCCGACGGTGAAGGGAGACGTGCTTCCAGGCGCTGACTTGATGTGATCGGTGCCTTGTCGGGAAGCTCGCGACGCACGTCGGATATCTGGAACTCGAATCGCATTCCGTCGACAAGATGTGTCTACGAATCACCGCCTGCCTCCTGTTTCTGCCCTCGGAGACGATAGACATCAGCCCAAGGTTGCTCATGCCCCGTGGTCGGCCTCGTGATTGACGCTGTTGTCGACTGAAGGCTTGCGGCTTGACCGGGCACTCCTCGTCTGGCTTCCAATACTTACAAGTCATGGAATGAAGCGCTGGGCCATGAACCAGCTCACGGCGACGGGGGAGCACCCGAGCCCTCAAGGACGACTCCTCTTAGATCCAACCTTTCCCGTGCCAGCTCAAGCTTTCCATGTTCTGCTAATATCAATCATGTTATTTCTTTGATCTGATCACCATTTGACTCTCGCTGACAACGCTGTAGGAGCAGCAAGCATGCTTCCACCCATTGTGCTCTCCAGTCGTCCGGGTGTTGAACATTCTCCCAGCAAGCCCAAGCCTTTGACGGCTCTTTCACCACAGCCAAGCAGTCTCGACTTCATTCTGGAGACGCCCGTCATCAAGCAAACTCCCTCCTTTGACGCTCATCAGCCAGCGGGATGTCTGCCGATCGATATGTACCGGCTCTTCTTCCTGCTCTACCAGACTTTTCCTCTCCATCGCATCCGGCTTTGATCTTCCCTGACAAGTAAGAGCTTCGTTGGGCTTCTACTTCGCCAGCATAGGATCAGACAACAGCTGCATTCGATACCACCACATCCACCTACAAACGAGGCAGAGAACGACAACATGAGCGGGAATATAAGCACCAACCCCTACGACCGCAAGCCGAACGAGCGAGCCGACGACAACATGAGCGGGTACAATACTTGGTCGCCGGCGTTCGGAAGGCCGCGCACCACCAATCCCTTCGATCTGGGGGAGAAACCCAAGTCACCCGAACCCCTGGTACGCCGTGACTCTCGGACGGTGTCAGCGATCATGCTATCACCAGACGCGACGGTCGTCAGCCAAGCGGCTTCTCGGGAGCGCACGGACCCGGAGTCTGAGAATAGTCGCGTGACTCTCGGCACCGCCGAGGCTCTGCAGTCAAGCATGGGACTCAGCAGGGACCGCGACGAGATCAGGCCCCGCCACAACGTTTACGAGGGCCTGTCGGCTCCTGCCGCTGTCGCAACACCTCTTCAAGGTCTGGGAGGGTCGCGAAGATTCCCTTCTGGCAGCCTGACGAGGCCCATCAGCTTTCTCGCCGCCTCACCGAACGCACCCGCGAAGGGCAGTAGCCACGCCGCTGGATCAGTGAAAGCTGCAAAGTCTGCGGGGTCATCGACCACGGAGCCTTCGAATCCCGTGATCTACCAGTACGACGTCGAGGTCTACAGTGCGCCGCCGCTCAGCAAGGTGTTGACGAAGCAGATTTGCAAGGACTTCCGGGACCACGCTTTCAAAAGACAGGCGAACTCGAACACGGTCAAGATCGACAACAAGACTTTGATCACTTCGCAGCCAGTCCCAGAGCTGGAGGCGGTTTACCTGCGTGTCTCCCGATCGCACCCTGCCGCAGGTCCCGGCTTGTTCAAGGTGTCCGAGACAGACGACAAGTGGATGTCGCTGGAGACAGCCGGCACTCCGGTGCAGTTGGCAGAGCTGGCCAATCTGATCCGCGATGGCGCCATATCGCAGGGCACCAAGACCAACCTTCAGAGTTTCGTCGTCAGCGTCCACGAAGCTCTTGAAGAGCCTGAGCGTGCGGCGAGACATGCAGTCATCGTCGTCGCGAAGCGCAAATCTGTGCGGATCGATGGGCTCCTGTCACTCACGGGTCCTGAGCGCTCTCGCCACGAGCAAGCTGCCAGTGCATGGGCCGCTGGCAAGGCAAAGAAGGACGACCAACTGCAAATCAACGACCGCGTGTTCGACGCACCCACGACAATGGGCGAGTGTGGTGTGGAACTGCGCAAGGGCGAGGTTGTCAAGCCCGGTCTGAGGTCTGACGGCGCGACCTGCGCTGTCCGCTCCGAGTGCAAGCAGCTGTTCTTCCAGCCTCTGCAGCTATCCGACTTCATGCTGAGGTACTTCGGCGAGTCCCTGCTCACCTGCACTGCCGCAAAGGCACGCGAGTTCACGAGGGTATTGAAGGGCATCCAGGTGCGTGTCGCCTCTCTCAAGGACGCGAAGAAGCACACGATCCAAGAGGTGGTCTACTGGACCGTGGATGAGGTGTCGGTCGAGGGTGCCGGGTACAGTTCTGCCATCACGCTCCGCGAGCGGTACGAGAAGATGCATGGCCGGCGTTTGAAGCACGACAAGTACCCGTGCATCGACGTTGGCGCGAACGGGAATCACGTCTACGTCGCCGCTGAGGACTGCCAGTTGGTCGAGGATCAGCCGTTCAACCACACGCTGCCGGTCCTTGGCGACGCTTTCCCGGTACACGAAGGCACTGCAGATGCCGAGATCGAAGGAGGAACTGGTAGGATGGATGCGGTGGCGGCCAAGAAGACGTCTGCCGTCAGTCATGATATCGCAAGCCGCCTGCTTCCGGACAAGGTCGACTTGACCCACTGCTCGGTCAAGATGTTCGAAGTCGTCGTCATCCCACCCGGTCGCACTCGAGACGACGTTGACCACCTGCGCCTGGTGAACGACCGCACTTGGGGCCGCCTCGAGAGCGCCCTCTCGCAGCGTTTCAACGGGGCGATTGACGACGTCATCACGAAAATGCTAACCATCTTGCCGTACGAGGTCCATGCGCCGCACAATGCGAACCAAGCGTGGGAGAAGATCCTGCGCAGGGACGTCCTGGATGTACCGCCGGAGCTGCCGAACGAGCGGAAGATTGTCGTCGTCGCCGTGCCGGCTGGGGCGCACAACCATGACAATTACGAGCGCCTGAAGGAGGTGTGCGACATCCAGCTCGGGATCCAGTGCAAGATCATTCGCGCGGACACCCTCATCAAGACCGTGACCGGGCCTCGCGACGAACTGAAGCGGTTCACCGGCGCCATCGTCCGTAACCTCCTCGCGCGGACGCTGCATCCTCCCAAGCTGGAGTCGGTGCCCGCCCTCACGCAACACGAGACGGTCAATGGGCTGCTGTACGGCATCCACGTGCGAAGCCTCCAGGGGATCGAGGTGGCGGGCGCTGCGCAGATTGGCACGCTGAACGTGGCGCGGCACCGCCTGATCACTATCGCGTCGGCAGCGACCTGGCACCCCGGAGACGTGCGCACCACGCACCACCTCGTCCTCGCGGACTTTACCAAGCACGCCGACCAGGACAGCATGGATGGCAAGGCCCAGTACATCGAGAACCTGACGGCGTGCTTCCAGGAGCACGTAGAGACCACCGCCGACCGCTTCAGGACCAGACAGCCGACCCACGTCGTCTTCTATCGCTCCGGCGGCGACCACACGGAGACCGACCTGATCACCGCCGCCGTGCAGCCCCTCCACCCGACCATCGACAGATTCCGCCAGGCGCTCATCTCCTTCACCCCCGAGACGACCGTGGCGCTGCAGCCGGGCTCCCCACCCGTCCAGCTGTACGGCCGCGCCGGCCAGGACGCGGCCGCGCACTTCGACACGCACCTCGCGGACCCGTTCGGCATGAACACCGCGTTCCTGCGCACCTACGCCCGCGACCGCAAGGATGGGGTCTTGAGCCGTGGAGATGCGGGGAAGGTCGACGATACCCGCGTGCCTACACACTGCATCCGGGTCTGCCTGCCGATCTCCGCGGCCGAGGGTCCCCAGGATGCGCACTATGGCATCCTGAAGCAGGCGTTCGTGCCGGGAATCCTGGACCTGGCGCAGCGGGGCTCGCGGTATGCGCTCCGGTATGTGCACGTGCCCAAGGGTAAGGGCGGGGTGGTGCCGGGGTTGGAATTGAAGAGGATTCAGGAGGGTTTGCGCGGGATGCTGTACTACATATAGCGCACCCGACGGGATGACGAGTAAGGGGGGATGATGATGGCGGTGGAGACGCGCGATCTGGGCGGCCGATATGATGACGACTTCACTTCACCACACTCCTTTGGATGCGCGCTTTGGAAAGTCCTCTGATGGTGAGGCGGGCCGCTCAGGTGGCCTTGTCGTGCTGATCCTGCCGCTTGGCGGGATGCACTGGCATCTTTTGCAGCAGCGAGGCCTGAACACGGGGACATGCACTGGGATCTGGAGGGCTTTGTGAGCTTTGTGGCTGGGTTGCGATGGTGGCTCACATGAAGACGAGCTTGGGCGGTGCATTGTTTGTAGCATGGAAGAAGCGTTGTCAATCACCAGAACACGTTCCATCGTCGATCTTCCTTCGATTTATCGTCCACCCTTCTCTGTGCTAAGCTGGACTCCTTTGTTTCTTCTTGGCATTCCGGAGAAGTGAATGTCATCGGCGCGGGTCAACATTGATCCTGCCGTTGTCAATCTGGACCTTCTTCTGGTGACGTCGTTAATGATGACAGCATTCGAGGTCCAGTCGCGCACTCGAGACTCAATGGGGTAAGGAAGCTCCTCTAGTCCACGTGAGAAGTATCACAGCTCGCTACAGCACTTCAAGCTCCCTCCTTCAAAACCAATGTTCTCCCGCACCCTCACAGCCCGCCTCACCACCCGCCTCCCTACCACCACCGCCCCAGCAGTCCCCATCCTCATCACCACCAGATCCTTCTCCCGCACCCCCGCCACCATGGGCAAGGACAGCAGCATGCCCACCGGCCCGCCCAAGCACGAGATGAAGTACTTCAAGGGCCTGACGTCGGAAGTGCGCGCCTTCGGCCAGTTCCGCAAGGTCATCCACACGGGCCTGTACTCGCAGCTCGTCAGCATGGAGATCCCCGTCGGAGGCGACATTGGGGATGAAGTGCACACCGTGGACCAGGTCCTCATCTTCACGAGCGGGGAGGGTAAGGCGACGATTGCGGGGAAGGACCAGGTAGGCTGATCACATCCACCCTCCGAACCCTCACGGCTCGCGCAGAGCTGAACATGGACTTCTGCAGGTTGTCCGCGCCACCGACGTCGTTGTCGTTCCCGCCGGCACGCAGCACCAGTTCATCAACACCTCCAAGACGCAGCCGCTGGAGCTGGTGACGGTGTACTCGCCCGGCGAGCACGACCCGCAGACGGTGCACCAGACGAAGGAGGAAGGGGACGAGGAGGAGGAGAGTGGGAAAGACGAGGCGGCCGAGTGGAGCCAGCAGAGCAAGGGCTCGAACGAGGAGAAGGGGCTGGTGAAGGAGAGCGGGGGGCCGTATGAGGGCGGGGATGATGGGCGGCATGAGAAGTCGTGAGGGCAGTGGCGTGGAACAGGAGGTGCAAATGTAGAGTGTGTTGATGGATGTAGGATAGCGCCGGGTATGAGGGAACGACGGACGTGCATCCACGCAAGTCACGTCGAAATTGTCCGGTCTTGCTGGAGAGCCCATATCCCGAAGGCGACTTGCGAGGTGGCCTGCGCCGTGAGGCAGTGGAACGCCCTCGGCGGGTCCGCTTGCCCACACATCCGTGCCCGTCAGATGCGGTCTGCAAGAAGTCACTCGCATTGCCAGGAGCCGCGTGCGGGCGTGATCAGGTGAGGGGTGTTCAAATGCTCGAAGCTCACCATCCACAGGAGACCCGTGGGCTCAGTGGGAGGAGCGCAAGGTACATGGAGAAGTTGCTAGATCTTCTAGCCCCACGCCTCTTCATGTGCCCTCCCGTGTAGGCCGCGATACTATGTGCCCCCTACGCCCGGAACGCCGGCCTCGAATGCAAAGTCTCTTCTGCCGACCGACGAGTGGAGCTCCTGTACCGCGTCTCGGCACCGGGGTGTTCGTTCCTGACGGCAGAGCGCAGGGCCGGCGGACCTATGGATCTTCTGGTGTGAAGTAATACGCGCCCCGCCGTGATACCCGCCCAACCTCCCCAGCGACATCTCACACCATCCCCGCGCCTCCGTCCGCCCAGACCAGACCCTGTCGTCGTCGCAAAAGCGCAAAAGCGCCTCAGTACCCCCCCGCCCCAGGCGCCTTCCCATCCTTCCGCAAATCCACAAGCATCTCCCGCATCCGCGCCTTCCCCGTCCCCTGCGTGCCCCCACTGGTCCCCTTCCCACTGAGATCCACCAGCTTCGCAATCCGCTCCCACGTCGTCCCGCCGGACGTCGTGTCCTCCCGTCCCTTCAGAAACTCCTCGGCCTCCTTACGCGTCTGCGAGATGGTCTTGTCCTTGCGGTTATTGTAGTTCTCGTAGAACTCGTCCACGGCCTCCTGCGCCGCTTTCACGGTCTCCGCCTTCCGGCCCGCGGAGACTTCGTCCCGGTGCGCGAGGGCCGCGTCGCGCTTCTCCCGCCAGGCGCGGATCGGGGATGGTTCGCCTCCGTCGTCTGCATTGGAGGGGGTGTGCGAGTCCGGGTGCGTGGGCGGGCGGTAGGGCAGGCCGCCGGCGCCGGTGATGGTGCCGCCGGGTGCGACGGCGTCGTTGGTGGTGTCGATCGCGGGGTAGGAGGCGGAGAAGTCGCCCATCATGTCGTCGTCGTCGTCGTCGGCGTCGGCCTGTGCGCGGTTTGTGCCGCCCGCTCCGTTGGAGGCGGAAGGGGCGTTGTAGCCTCCCCCGCCGCCGCCGCCGCTGAGGAGGTCGTCGTCATCGTCATCGTCGAAGTCGGCGACGGTGGCGGTGTTGGGGTCGGAGGCGGCGAAGAGGTGGGCGTCGTCGCCTAGCGCGGCGCGTTCGCGGGCGAGGAAGTCGGAGGGCTCGGTTGAGGGGGCTGACGGGGCGGTTTGGCCTGGCTATCCATTAGCAGGAGTTGATGAAGCTCATCGGTGGGTGAGAAGCGTACCAGCATCGAACTCATCGAGGGATGGGAAGCGGTCGGCCATTGTTTTGTGTGCCTGTCGGCGGTCTCGTCTGGCTTATTATGTCGCCCAGTGGCTGTCGCTACTCCAGATCCGCTGATTAATTGATTGATCGGTGGAGTTGCTTATCGGGGCTTCACTGATTGACGGTGATGTGGTCTGCTTGCTCCGGTCGATGTTGTAAGACGTCCACGACCTGTGAACGTGCCAATGCGAACAGGTCCCCCGGTTCGGAACTTGCCGAGCGGAGTTCACTCCCACGAAGCATCTCCAGCCACAGCCCTCTTCTTCTTCCACACACCCTCAGTGCGCCAACGCCAATACCTGCGCCACCGAGACCGAGACGCGAAAGCATGGCCTACACCCCCGACGCCGTGCGCGCCAAACTCGCCACCCTCAACGAGTCGCAGGACTCCATCGTCTCCGTCGCCCAATGGCTGCTCTTCCACCGCCGGCACGCGGACCGCACGGCCGCGACCTGGCTCGCCGTGCTCCAAACCCCGCCCACCACCGCCACCGCGACGGCGAACAAGCGCTTGAATCTCATCTACCTCGCCAACGAGGTCGTGCAGCAGAGCCGCGCGCGCGGGAAGCAGGACTTTGTCCTCGCGTTCGAGCCCGTGGTCGCGGAGGGCGTCGGGGCGGCGTATAAGGGGAGCGGGGAGGGGGTGCAGGGGAAGGTGCGCCGGGTGGTGGAGGTCTGGCGGCAGCGAGGGGTTTTCGCGCCCGGGATTCTGGGCGCGGTGGAGGGAAGGATGGGGGAGGTGGATCGGGGAAAGGGGGGTAAGGGCGGCGGGGCGAAGATGCTGGGCGGGAGTCTGTTTGGGGGTGCGGGGGTTGGGGGGGTGCCGGTCGAGTTGGAGGGAGTGCGGGACGCGCAGGAGAAGGTCGGCAAGGCCGGGTTGGGGGTGGGGGGCTTGGTGGAGGGGGCGGAGCGGGAGGTGGTCAAGTTGATGGATCCCAGCGCGACGGTACCCACGCCGCCCGTGCACGCCGCGCGGCTGAGCGCGCTGATGCGCAGCCTGGCGACCGCGCAGGGGGCCGTGGAGGCGAGTATCGCGGCGCGGAGGGCGCTGCTCGCGGGGCTCGAGCAGCTGGTCGCGACGAATCGCGCGGCGGTCGCGGAGGATGAGGCGACTGTGGTGCGGCTGGCGGCGACGCGCGAGAGCATCGAGGCGAAGAAGAAGGAGGTCGAGGATGGGATCATGCGCGGGCTGTCCAATCCTTCGTCGCCCGTCACTACTGCGCCAACTTCTCCGAATACCGTAGCGCCGATGAACGGGAACAGCGCGCCCGAAGCAGAGGGCTTCACGCCCCCGCCCCCGGAGATGGAGAGCCTGACGCCAGACAGCCCCGCAACTATGGCAGGCGATGCGGCGGGGCTGGAGGGAACCCATAACGGTCTGGCGGGTCCTGAAAGCGTGGCCGAGCAGCTGCACCTGTCCGGGCTGGACTCGGCATCAGCAAGTCTCGGACTGCCCGCCCACGACGCCAACGCCGCCGCGGAAGCCTTCCTCGCCTCCCTCCCCATGCCCGCCGCGCTCCACCCGTCCGTCAGCATCGAGCCCTTACTCCCGAACGACCGCGTGCGGCAGGCCTCCACCGTCATCCCCGGAGCCGTGTCGCCGACGAGCGCGACCGCGCATGGCAACGGCACACCGACGACCGGCGACCCGCGCCTCAAGCGTCGGAAACTGAGCCACCCGCGCCCTGTGGCGCCCGGTCGAGACGGGGATGGGGGGGAGGTGGGGCTGGGGTTCCTGGGGGATGATGGGGTGGGGGGCGTGGGCGTGGACGAGGAGTTCGTTGCCGGGATGCTTGGGGGGATGTGAGGATGTGCGGGGGGTGATAGCGTGAGGCTGAGAGGGTGGGCGGGGCAGATCGAAGGGGTTTGCAGGGGGCGAGGGAGAGAGATGGCCGACGAGACGGCCGTGGACTATATGCGTGACCGCGCCGAAGTATCACTGTATCAGACTCATCAAGGTTCTCGGCCGACTTCGTATCGTATCCGACCAAGAGCTCCATCGTGTTCCGTACTACCATAAGGTACGTCGTGTGCCCTTCATGTACAGTATATACCTCTGTAGGTACCTTTTCGGGGATCGCGGGTCGTCACGTCATGCGGCATCGGCCGAAGGTCTAATAGCTCCCGAGACAGCACCATCATCGCCGCGAATGCGAGCGGGAGATCCGTGTCTCACCCATCGACGTCGATACGCACCTTCCAGGTCCGGATAGAATTGTAACAGCGCGGCAGGAACGACTGGAATTTGAAGGAGGAAGGAAGGCGCGGAGCAGGTCAACTCGAGGGCGCGATGACGACGACAGTCTCTGGCTGCTTGAGACGGTAACGATACATCTCTTTGGGAGCGCACGTGAGGTGCAGGAGAGAGGGAAGAGGAGATCAGGGAGATGGCGGCCGCGTTGCCGTGCTCGCGCGTGCTGGCCCACCGGGCGTGGGACAGCCTGGGCAATGGCGCCCTCTTCACCACGAGAATACGAAGGCTCGGAGTCCCGCTGGAGCCTGGCGGAAGCATCCGGTGGCAGCAACAGACACGATGTCCACCCCGCCCCTCGATGACGGCGCAGCTCCGCTCCCTCCACACCTTCCGCGCCCAATCACCACCCCGACCCACCCTCCCCCTCCCCAAATCGCCCTGCTCCACCCTCCAGGCCCGCCGCGTACTCCAAACCTCTCTCAAATCAGCACAGGAGGCCCCAGCCACACCCGCCGCCACCAAATCCTACCGCGATGAGATCCGCGCCCGCGACGACGATCACGACCTCGACGACGACAACCCGGACGGCTTCAAGCGCTCCGCCAAGGCCGCGCAGGCCTCGCAGGTCGACCTCCGCGCCAAGCTGACCCAGGGCAGCGACAGCAACCACGCCGGCGGCGGCGGCGGCGGCGGGTGGGCCGAGGTGCGGCGCCTGCTGATGATCGCGTGGCCGGAGCGCGCGACGCTGGGGCTGGCGGTGGTGTTCCTGCTCATCAGCAGTACCATATCCATGAGCGTGCCGTTCAGCATCGGCAAGATCCTGGATGCCGCAGCGAGCAAGGAGGGGACGCTCTTCGGCGTGTCGATGGAGCACTTCTACCTCGCCCTGGGGACCCTCCTGCTCACGGGCGCCTGCGCCAACTACGGCCGCATCGTGCTGCTGCGCATCGTGGGCGAGCGGGTGGTGACGAAGCTGCGCAGCCAGCTGTTCAAGCGCACCTTCATCCAGAACGCGGAATTCTTCGACGCCAACCGCGTGGGGGACCTGATCTCCCGCCTCGGCAGCGACACCATCATCGTCGGCAAGAGCATCACGCAGAACGTCTCGGACGGCCTGCGCTCGCTCGTCAGCGCCGCCGCAGGGCTGACGCTCATGGGCTACATGTCCGTCAAGCTCACCGGCGTCCTCGCCCTCATCTTCCCCCCCGTCGCCATCGGCGCCTTCTTCTACGGCCGCGCCATCCGCAACCTATCCCGCCGCATTCAGAAGAACCTCGGCACCCTCACCAAGATCGCCGAGGAGCGGCTGGGCAACGTGCGCACCTCGCAGGCCTTCGCAGGGGAGCTGCAGGAGGTGCACCGCTACAACACGCAGGTGCGCAAGATCTTCGCCCTCGGCAAGCGCGAGGCCTACATCTCCGCCACCTTCTTCGCCACGTCGGGCTTCGCGGGGAACATGACGTTCATCGGCCTGCTGTACGTCGGCGGCGGGATGGTGCGCGACGGCATCATCTCCATCGGCGAGCTGACCAGCTTCCTCATGTACGCCGGCTACGCCGGCTCGTCCCTCTTCGGCCTGAGCGGCTTCTACAGCGAGCTGATGAAGGGCGTGGGCGCCGCGTCCCGCCTCTTCGAACTGCAGGACCGGCAGGCCGAGATCCCCCCCACGAAGGGCGATGCGGTCAAGAGCGCGCGGGGCGCGATCGAGTTCACGCACGTCAGCTTCGCCTACCCCACCCGGCCCGCGGTGAAGATCTTCGCGGACCTCTCCTTCGCCATCCCGCAGGGCAGCAACGTCGCCATCGTCGCGCCCTCGGGGGCGGGGAAGTCCACCGTCGCGTCCCTCTTGCTGCGCTTCTACAGTCCGTCCTCGGGCACGATCACGATCGCGGGCAAGGACATCACGACGATGAACGCTAAGCAGTTGCGGAGGAAGATCGGGTATGTGGGCCAGGAACCGGTGTTGTTTAGCGGGACGATCGCGGAGAATATTGCGTATGGGCGGCCGTGGGCGACGAGGGGGGAGATTGTGACGGCGGCCAGGCAGGCGAATTGCGGGTTCATTGGGGATTTCCCCGAGGGCTTGCAGACGTTTGTGGGCGCGCGGGGGACGCAGTTGAGTGGTGGGCAGAAGCAGCGGTTTGTCCTCCCAACCCCATCTCCTTCGTCTCTCGTCTGGTGACCATGCTTGGGGAAGATGTCATGCTGATAATTGTGGACATGTCTACAGGATCGCCATCGCCCGTGCCCTGCTCAAGAATCCGGACATCCTCATCCTGGACGAGGCCACCTCCGCCCTCGACGCCGAGTCCGAGACGCTCGTCAACCAGGCTTTACACCGCATGCTGGAGGGCAGCAACACGACCATCTCCATCGCGCACCGCCTGTCCACCATCCAGCGCAGCGATAGCATTATCTGTATTGGCGCGGACGGGAAGGTGGCGCAGATGGGGACGTATCGCGACTTGGCGGCGGACAAGGAGGGGGCGTTTGCGAAGTTGATGGAGTGGCAGATGAGTGGGGGCGAGGCGGCGGCACCCAAGGCTAAGCCTGCGGGAGATGGGGGTGAGGAGGAGGAGGCGGCAATGCGGAGGCGGCTGGAGGAGCATGATGGGGAGGCTGAGGCGGTTGGGGACGCGGAGGTCGTGGGCCAGGGGGGAAAGGTGCGCGGGGGAAAGGAGACGGCGGCCGAGGCCGTGCTGGAGCGGACCAAGGACGGCGCTGCGGGGCGATGATGATCGGCGGGAGCGGGCGACGGTTCGCTGTGTGGTATGGCGAGCCGTATGCGGCGTTTGAGGAAGTGGTACTGTAGAAGATAGGGGTGGGAAGGAACGGCTGTCCTTGTGGTGGCGGTGTCTGGCAGCGGGAGGATCCGTATACTGTAAGATCTCTCTGCTCAGCGCCTGAAATTCAACGCACGACGTCGAGCGCACTTCCCCAATCGGCCTTCTCCGGGCCATCGGCCTCGTGGGGAATATCGTGAAAGCTCGAGTGCCCGGGTCAGAGGTGCCTCGACGACGGCTGCGCTGTGCGTGCAGTGCCTCCCATGAGTCAAGGGGAGGGGGGTTCGCGAGAGCGAGGGTGCCGCAACGCCTTCGCTGTGCACCTCGATATGCGAGTTTCGGTAGCACCTCTTACACGACGACCTCTCTCCATCTACGCGCTACCGGCTGACCGCTACCGCTACCACGAACCACTACCCACTACCCGATCCATCCTCTCCCCCTCTCCTGGCCCCCGACACTCTCCAACCCCTTGATCCCCCATTGACCTGCCGCTCCCTTCGTCTCCCCTCCCCCCCGACCCCACTTCTTCCCCTCCCTCTCCACCCCCAGTTCTCAAGCACAATGCGATGTCCCCAACCAAGTGAGCGGGGTGTATTCAAGACAGAAACGCCCCCGTCTACCCCAGCATGCGCGCCCAATCAATGCCCAACTCCGGTGATGCGGACCCAGATGCCGTGCCCCCAATGGGGATGGTGATGCAATGCAAACGATCGATCGAGAGAACGCCAACGGGACAGGAGGGTCTGCGGGTGAGCGGGCGCGTGCGTGTGTGCGGGAGTAGTGCGGTGATGCGATGCGATGCGATGCGGAACGATGAGACCGTTGTATTCTTCGTTGCGCTCTATCCTCGGCGTCCCGGGAGACGGCATGGGCAGTCCCGATGCCGCTGCCGGAGCGGAAAGAGGCTGGAGTATCTGTGGTCCGTCGGCCAGAAGCGAGCGATTGCGCGACGGCCGGCGAGAGCCCCGTGGCGGTGTCATCGTGTCGCCGGGGGGCCGTCTCCGCCAGCAGTCGCTGGGACGGAAGGGGCAATGCCGAG
>JAWDJV010000153.1:0-33348 GCA_033119285.1 Teratosphaeriaceae sp. CCFEE 6253 | reverse complement strand
GGGCCGAGCCGCCAGAAGAGACAGCCCGGGTTGTACAAGGACCTGCTGAAGCGAGTCGAAGACGGTGATTTGAGCGAGAATGATCGTGAGCATATCGAGCGCGACCTCAATCGCACGTTCCCGGATAATGTTCGATTTAAGCCGGATGTAGCGGCGATGGCAGATGCGCAGGCGACTGCTGGAGGTGGCAAGAAGCGGAGATCCACGGTCGAGCCTGAGACGCCCATCGTGCAAGCTCTGCGGCGTGTGCTGCAGACGTTCGCCGTGCACAACCCTGGCATCGGGTACTGCCAGTCGCTCAATTTTATTGCCGGCCTACTCCTGCTATTCCTGGATGAGGACGAGGAGAAGGCTTTCATCCTACTCGAAATCGTGACCTCCATCCACCTGCCTGGGACCCATGGCATTACACTCGAAGGTGCCAACATCGATATCGCAGTACTCATGTCCTGCATCAAGGACTCCCTGCCCGCGATCTGGGACAAGCTGGACGACAAAGGCGGGATCCCCGCCGGCGACTCGTCCGCCTCGGCACTCCGTCTGCCCACCGTCAGCCTAGCCACCACAGCCTGGTTCATGTCCCTCTTCGTCGGCACGCTGCCCATCGAGTCCGTGCTGCGCGTCTGGGACTGCCTGTTCTTCGAAGGCAGCAAGACGCTCTTCCGCATCGCCCTCGCCATCTTCAAGGCCGGCGAGCGCCAGATCCTGGCCGTCAGCGATCCGATGGAGATCTTCCAGGTCGTGCAGACCATCCCGAGGAGTATGCTGGATGTCAATGGGTTGATGGAGGTCTGCTTTCGGAGGAGGGGTGGGTTCGCGCATGTCAGCCAGGAGGTCATCGAGCGGAGACGGGAGGATAGGCGGAGTGATGTGAGAGCAGGCGTGGCGAGGGCAGATGAGGGGTCACTGAGTAAGTGGAAGGATAAATGGAAAAGCAGAGCGAGGGCCTGAGTTAGCCCATCTTTCAGCCGTTGCAATTGCAATGATGCCGATCCAAGTCTTCTCCTGCCACGACTTAGACGTGGACTCGCCTTGCCCGAAGTACATCATCGTCTGTCAAGGTCCTGGTATGCTGCAGACCAGATACCGGGTGCTGAAATAGAGTAGAAGCTTGTATCCAATAGAGGAACGCTACTTTTATGCGTATGTGTATGCGTGAACAATAGCATTTTGACTTCCCTTAGCGTGCCGTCCCCACCGATTGGCTGTTCCATTCACGACGCGTCGAACGAACGTCACACCTTTGCGCTTAGTCTTCACCATCAGTCTATCAAGAACACCTGATCCGCATGGCGCGCGACGACGACGACTCCGCCGAGCGCGATCAGGCGGCGGGCGGTCTGCTCGGTCTCCTCAAGGTAGCAGCCACCGCTCCGGGCACCGCCATCCTCTGCTGATGGTAAGTAGAGCCTCGCTCTCAAACCCTTCCGCATCGTCTTCTCCAACACAGCCCTCCGCGCCTACCTGACCACTTTCCTTGCCGTCGCCACCGGGGTCATCTTGTTCGGCTTCGCCGTCGCGGCGTACATTCTGTTCTACTGGTCTTACATCCCACGAATCGGCTTCGAGCGGACGGTCCACTTGCAGTTCGACAATGTCTATGGGCCTTCGCACAGTCGCTCTGGCACTTCACGAGAGGCGATCAGTCATTATCCTTACGGCACTGTCAGTCTGTGGCCTGATATCGTCGGCGTGCAGCGCTACGATGTGGCTATCGAGCTGACCTTCCCGCGCACGCCGGACAATGTCGGGGCCGGCAACTTCATGCTCGAGGTCAACATGCACGTTCCCGATGACAAAGGCAAAGGCATCGTGCAGACTGTGCAAGCCGGTCTCACGCCCGGCACCCCCGAGGCCGCTGTGGTGGCAACTTCGCGCCGTCCAGCGATCCTACCCTACCGCTCTCCACTGATCGACCTGGCGTACAAGTTCACGGAGCTTCACTGGTACCTGCTCAACTTCCGGTCCGAGACCGACAGACTCCACATCAGCATGTTTGAAGGCGTCGAGTTCCCAAAGGGCTGGCGAAGTGTACCCGCGACAATGAAGCTGGAGGTGCAGAGCGCGCAGCGGATGCAGATCTACACTGCCAAAGCCATCTTCCGGGCGCGCTTCAAGGGTCTGAGGTGGCTGATGTACAACCACCGCATCATCAGCGCCGTCATCTTCATCGGCGGCTTCTGGACGACGGAGATGGTGTTCGCGGCTCTAGCTTGGGCTACCCTCACTGTCGTTTTCGCTGCGCCTGCTCGCGATGGGCAGACGGAGGAGGCACACGAGCCTGCGCGGCGCATCAAGGCTGAGCCCGAAGATGAGGATAAGACACCGCAGATGTCTGATACGGAGCGCACGTTTCCCACCTTGACTGGACAGCAGCCGCTCAAGTATGAATCCGAGCCAAGGATCAAGCAAGAATACGGCGATGCTCTTACTGGCGTGTTGCCGGAGCATGTCGTGAAGGCTGGAGAGGCGGATGTCGAGGACGCCGAGGATGAAGATGCCGACTTCTTCCTGGACTCTGGGCTGGGCACCAGTATGGAGAGCAGCAGTGCGAACAGAAGGGCAAGCATGCGCCGGAGAAGGGGCAGGGATGGTTCGAGAGACAGAGATTGATGGATTGTATGGCTGAGTGCCCAGCCCTGGCGATCTCGCCAGCTTGAAAGTGTGGATGCTTAAGCAACGCCACTATTGCACGTCTGGTGGCCTTGTGACTTTTCTAGTGCCTTCTCTTGGGACACCCAGCATCGAACATGTTCAAACTTTGGAAGATACTCCAGTGCACCTTGCAGCCAGGTGGCGCCAATGCTTGTGCAGCGCTTACCACCACTCGCAGGCCCCGTTCCTCCACGACCCTGTTGACGTTGGGAAAAGCGTTGTCTGACGACGTTGCCATGGCCGAGTCAGGGTCCGTGATCATGAACGAAGGTCCAAAATTGATGCAGAGCCTCTTCAGACCGGTGAACGTTCCCGCGACGCCCGCAAAGTAGATGCGAACGCGGTCTGGCAGATCGCGTGCTTGACAATACTCATGCACTCGGATGTCAACCACCACTGTTCTGACCATCGAAGCCGCGCGTATGTGTACAGCTCCGGCAAGCTTCCTGTCATAGGTCGCCCGGCAGTGGTACTCGAAGTCCCCCAGCAAGCTCACGCTGTCCAAGAGGTAACGGCGACTATTCGTGTCGCCGCCCAGATCGTACCTCGCGTTGTGGGGACCGTGAGGCAATCCAGTCGCAGCGTAGAAGGGCACGTCGCTGTAGAGCAGGGTCGCCGCTTCGGCGAAGAGCTTGGCGGAGCAGCATAGCCACCGAAGCTGCGGCCTCTTCTCCGCCGTCACGGCTCGTCGTGGGCCATCGGGTAGACATAGGGTGTAGATTTCGTTGCGTAGCTCAGGCGGCAGGCTGAAGAGCAAGTCGGTCAGTCGGTCGTTACAGGTCCCTGTTGCTGCGGCAGCCATGGCGATGATCGTGCAGGTCTTCGGGATTGGTCCGAGGCTTTCAGCCGAGAAGGTGCCGATGTGATGTGCCCAGGTAAATCGATGGAGGAAGTCTGGGGCCCACGTTTGGTGCATCCATACAAGATGTGGGGGCCTCAGGTGTCAAATGCAGGCGCGTGAGGCTACCGCGGGCTCTGATTGGATTCAACCTCACCTCATGCTCTCATCGCTGAAGCTCTTCGCCATCTCAACCCGTGGCGGCCTATGCTCGATCCTACAGGTCCTCGGTGGAATACGGCGGCCTTGCAGTCCTCCCCTGCAGCCACCTGCTCCTCGAGATGCCCGTCGTCGCCGAACATGTGGCCTCTCGATTGGCTGAGGAGCCAGCCTTGACACTTCATCTCCTGCACGACATGCGCATGGAGGGGTACGAGGGGTTCCTACCATTGACACTGACGCGCCGGACGAGAATTACTCTCTGGCGAGCACATGCTCAGCAGCGTTGTCAACCCTCTGACGGAGAAGGGCAACCACGCTCCGGCTGATGTCTGATATGCTCCGGGCAGTCGCGTAAGTGCTCACATGAGAACCACCTCTTCCTCCTTCCCTTCACACATCGCCTTCTCCTCTACCGCTGAGCACGCGCGCTCAGCGTCGATCCTTCAAGATGACTTCCGTCTCCTCCACCCTCTACCACCGCCTCGCGGACCCCATCACCCAGATCTCAGCAGCCTCCGTTGTCCTCGCTGTGGTTCTCATCGCTTACTTTCTCTGCTCCTTCACCGAGCTGAGCGCGTTCCAAAAGAGCTACAATGTCTGCAAACCGTACGCGACTTTCGCCTACTCCTGCTTCTTCAAGCCGCACACAGGAGATGGCACAGGCAACCAACAGGATGCGCTGGAAAGCTTCTACAGCTCGCAAGCCTCGATCTACGACGCCACCCGAGCACGGCTGCTGCAGGGCCGCGAGGACATGCTGGCACTGGTCGCCGCTCAGATGAAGTACCGGCGCGAGCAAGGCCAGGTCGCGCAGAAGCCGATCTGGGTGGACATCGGCGGCGGCACGGGCTGGAACATCGAGCAGATGCAAGAGCAGCTGGATGTGCCGACCTTCTTCCACGCAGTCTATCTGGTTGACTTCAGCACGTCCCTCTGCGAGATCGCCCGCGAACGGTTCAAGCGCCTGGGCTGGAAGAATGTTCACGTGATCTGCGAGGACGCCCGCATCTTTCGCCTCGGCGACTATGAAGCCGGCGTAGACGGCTCCAAGCGTGACTTCAGCATCGGTCAATCGATCTACAACGAGGACACCCGTGATACCGTTGGTGCCGATCTATTGACCCTGTCCTACAGCCTGAGCATGATCCCTGAATTCCATCCGGCGATCGACAGCGTGACGAACCTACTGGCGCCGAATGGTATTGTCGGCGTGGTCGACTTCTACGTACAGAACATGATCGAGTTCTCTGGCCGCAACTACATGGGCGGTGTCATTGACCGGCATTGCATGTGGATCTCGAGAGTGTTCTGGCGAACCTGGTTCGAGCTCGACCGCGTGAATCTGGACTCCGCAAGGCGCGACTACATGGAATACAAGTTCGGCACCATCCTCAGTACGAACCGCAGAGCCAGCGTTCTCGGCTTCAAAATCCCATACTATATCTTTGTCGGCTGTACGAGACGGACGGGAGCGATGCTGAAAGAAGTAGCGCAGCTGGATGCGGCAGTCACCGAGTCACCCTTCATCTCCGCATTGGACTTGCAGCAGCAGACCTTACACCCCAAGAAGCATCGCCGCAGCTCAAGCAGCGAGCGTCGGAGCAAGATGTACGATACCGCCGTCATCAATCTCGCCGCCAGTCTGCCGCTCCCGGCGGCCTACTATCAGAACAGCAAGACTCGAATCTACTACGACCACACTCTGCCCAAGCATACGCAGTTCAACGACGAGTACATCTACGCCTTCACTTGGGAAGACAGCCGGACCGACGCCCGCTTGCTCAAGATCACCAACGACGATGTCATTCTGGCCATCACCAGCGCAGGCGACAATATCCTGTCCTACGCCCTCGAGCGGCCCAAGCGCATACACGCTGTGGACCTCAACCCTGCGCAGAATCATCTCCTGGAGCTGAAAGTCGCGGCGTTCCGAGAGCTCGAGTATCACGATCTGTGGAAGCTCTTTGGCGAGGGCAAGCACGAGAACTTCCAGAAGATGCTTGTCGAGCAGCTGTCACCGTACCTGTCAAGTCAGGCGTTCGACTACTGGCTGCACGTTGGACCAAAGACGTTCGATCCCAAGGGCAAGGGCTTCTACTTCACTGGCGGCAGTCGACACGCACTGCAGTTGATACAGTGGCTCGGTAGCCTGCTGGGTGTGAGGGCCGACTTCAAGAGGCTATGCGAGGCGCAGACGCTGGCCGAGCAGCGGGAGATCTGGACGAAGAGGGTGCGGCGGGTGCTGCTGAGTCAGTTGCTGGCGTACTTCGTGATTGGGAGCGAGAGGTTTTTGTGGAAGGCGCTGGGCGTGCCGGGGGAGCAGAGGGCGATGATTGAAGAGGACTACCAGAGGCAGAGCAGTGATCTCTCGCCGGGTTCTGCCACCGCTGAGAAGATGAGTGGGACTGGCCAGCCGGGTGAGGTCGGTGCGACGAGGAGCGGGCAGGCGATCTGGAATTACGGTGTGCAGACGCTGGATCCGGTGGCGAACGACACGCTTGTGAGCGAAGACAACCACTACTACCTCGTCTGCCTACTTGGTAAGCCCGAATACCCCCTCACACGCAACTGCGAGAAGCCTATACTGACACGCCACCTCCAGGCCACTACACCCGCCGCTGCCACCCCGACTACCTGACCCCGAAAGCCCACCTCAAGCTCTCCCCCCCCACCGCCCTCGACAACCTCCGCATCCACACCGACGAGCTCGCCGAGGTCCTCGCCCGCATGCAGCCCGACGCGCTCACCATCGCCGTGCTGATGGACAGTATGGACTGGTTCACCCCCAGCGGCCCCGAGGCCCGATCGCAAGTCCTCGCTGTGAACAGAGCGCTGAAAATTGGCGGGAGAGTGCTGATTAGGTCTTCGGGACTGCAGCCGTGGTATATCCGGGTGTTTGAGGAGTGTGGTTTCGCGGCACGCAGGGTGGCGGCCAGGGTGCCGCCGGGGACGTGCACGGATCGGGTGAATATGTATGCGAGTACGTGGATATGTACTAAGGTCGTTGGGGTGGAGGCAGAGGTGGAGGCAGAGGGATGAAGACGGTCAGGATGGGTGGAGCAGCTCGACTGCGCGAAAGCCGTGACTGAGTTCGTGGCGTAGCTGAGGCCCGGAGCAGCTATGCAGACGTCGGCAGGGTGCGATGATTCAGACCAGCCGCACATGGAGTGCTGGAGCAAGATTCAGCACTGCTTTGCTTTTGGTCCATAGAAGTTATACATGATACCACAGGAGCACATTGAAAGGCAGACAGAACAACTCATAGTCGAGTCAAGAACACTCTCCAAACGAGCGCTCATTTGAATGCAAGCGAGCAGAATTCGATCGACCGCCTGCATGTGCCTCGTCGGTTGCTGGGCGTGTGCTCGGGGTCAAAGGCGTTTGTCGTCCTGTCGAAGGTAGGTGAGGTGTAAAGACATCACACGGCCCAGCATTTTCGATGTACGCCCACTTTTGATCGTAGCACGGATCAGATTCACACGCTGGGACTTTCGTGGAAGATTTCCATACACGCTCTGCCGACAATGCGCCTTAGCAACGCCGCCCTGTTCACACGCGACGCCCGCCTCGTCTGATATATACAGCCACCGAACCCACCTACCTCACCGCCCACTCTCCGCCTCCAGCTCCCTCTCGGCATTCTGATAATACTTCGCCGTGTCCACCCCATGCTGATTGTGATTGACGAAATTGAACCACGGAATCACATGCATGAACGCGCCGGAGTACCGGCTCTGCCGACTCGCCGCCCCCTGCATGTACTCCGTCAGCGTGCTCGCGCCGTACAGCGGCTCCCCCCTCTTGACCTTGCCCGTCATCTCCTGCATGTCGAGGTCGATCTCCCGCCGGTTCTCCGAGAAGCCGTACAGCCGGTTCTGCGAGCGCGAGAAGAAGAGCAGGAAGCCGGAGATCAGGCCGAAGCCGCCGGCGAGGCGCATGACGCTGGCGAAGCCGCCGCGGCCGACCTCGGAGGGGGAGAAGCGCTCCATGAGGAGCATGCCGGCGGGGGGGAAGGCGGCGAAGATGGTGCCCGCGAGGTAGTCCGAGGAGCGGGCGTAGGAGACCACGCGCCTGAAGTGGGGATCGGAGTCGATGAGCTGGGCAAGGTGTTAGTGGGCGGTGTGCGAGGGGTATGGGGGGTGGGGGGTGCGAACCGGGTAGTCGGTGTGGAGTGTCCGGGCGGGGACATTGCGCCGGCCGGTGGTGACGGCGAGCTCGGGGTAGCTCTCGCGGATGTTGTGCACCTCTGGCGGGCGTTGTGTGGTCGTTTCTGTCGCCATGGTGGAATGTGCTGGCGACATGGCCTGCGCTCGTTGAAGCTGGAGGTGCTGTTGCTCCAAGAGTTCTGCCTCAGGCGCTTCAATGGCCGCCGATTCATGTCGACCTCGGCCATCGGAATCACATGAAAGAGCTATGGGGGAGCTACGATGCAGGTACATAAACATCTTGTCTTCTCGAGGATCAGACGAGTCTGTGACGCTGCAAGATGTTGGCAGCCCGGATAAGACCTTGTGCCGTGCGCGCCAGCAAGTTCATCACCCCTCTGCGAACATACTCCACCGCAGCGGAGACGAGCTATGAGTACATCAAGGTGTCGACGCCGCGGGCGGGCGTGGGTCTGAGTACGAGTACACAGCAGATCTCATTGTAATGACAGCTCTAACGAACGAGCAGTCGAACTGCATCGCCCCAAAGCCTACAACGCCCTCTTCACCCCCCTCATCCTCGAACTCAACGCCGCCTTCCGCACGCTTGACCGTGACCCCTCGATCGGCGCCATGGTCCTGACCGGCTCCGCCAAAGCCTTCGCCGCGGGAGCTGACATCAAGGAGATGGCCACCAAGGAGTTCGCCGATGCGTACGGCGAGGACTTCATCGAGTCCTGGTCTGAACTGCCCAACACGGTCAAGAAGCCCGTCATCTCCGCCGTGAACGGCCATGCATTGGGAGGCGGGTGCGAGCTGGCGATGATGTGCGATATCATGTACGTGAGCGAGAAGGCTAGTCTAGGCCAGCCGGAGATCAAGCTAGGCATCATCCCCGGCGCGGGAGGATCCCAAAGACTCACGCGCGCGATCGGGAAGTCAAAAGCGATGGAGCTCATTCTCACGGGACGGAACTTCACCGGCCGGGAAGCATACGACTGGGGCCTTGCGGCAAGGGTATTCGACACACCCGAGGCGTGCGTGGAGGGTGCACTGGCGACGGCCGAGACGATCGCGGGATACAGTCGCATCGCGGTGAAGGCATGCAAGGAGGTGGTGAACAAGAGCCAGGACTTGGGGATCCGGGAGGGCGTGGAGTACGAGCGGCGGGTATTTCATGGGCTCTTCGGGAGTGAGGACCAGAAGATCGGGATGAATGCCTTCGCCAAGAAAGAGAAGGCAGTGTGGAAGCATAGATGAGTCTTCTGCCATGCCATACTGTTCGTGAGCGCCTCAAGACGCCATCTCAATTGCCGTGAAGATCTAGGACGCACGAGCCATCACCCACAGCGCCGGCCCTAGTCCTTCCTCAACCCCATGTCCAGATGATCCGCCGACCCGGTCTGCTGATTCTTCACCTGATCCGCCCCACTGATAGACGTTCCCGCCGTTGTCGCGCCGCTGCCTGTCGTCCACATCAGCGTCAGCCTCACCACCTCACATACGCGTCCACGCTGCATGCGACGTGCGATATGCGACCCGGAGTAGGCAACCCACCTTTCTGCCCAGCGAACTCCTGCAGGGACGCCGACGCCTCGGTGGCACCCTTCTGCGCCGCCGTCTGCGGGTTTTGGGCCTGCGCATAGGTGTCGCCGATCGCCTGGGTGAGGCCTTGGATCCCGCCGCCGGAGCCCTTGAGGGCGTCTTTCATGGATTGGGTCATCTTGCTCTGCGTGGTGTAGGTTGTGGAGTGTGCTTGTGTTGATGTCCTGCGGGCGACTTGAGTGGAAGCAGGGAGGGTGGTAAGAACGCGCTGGTGGTACGCGGGGGCGGGGTGCTGCACGATGACGATTTGTGTACCAGAGACAGCACTACCGCACGCCAAGCCCAACTGTGAACGGAGGTGGCCAACGAGGAATTCAACCGTACCGGTAGCTTGTTCGACAGCAATGTTAATGTCCATACCAGTTGATTGAGCTCGTCTTAGCCCTTGCCAGTCGTACATCCTCCCCGGCTCTTGCAATACATCTAAAACCTACAGACCAACTTCCCGTGGAGAATAGCCACTCTGCTTTCGACATCACCCGTTCATCGCTACCCTTGCTCCCAAAGCCTCCACCTCAAGCACAGTACGACTCATTCGTCGCCGTGGTGATCACGCCCGCATTGATGAGATCGATGTAGCTCCAGTAATCGCGCTGCGTCCCCTGCCCATCCACTGCCGCCGTGGAGTAGCTGACCGCAGTCCAGAACGCACCCCCCGCGACATACTTCTGCCAAGCATACCGCTCCGTGTCGAAGATGGACTTCCGGCCCGCGAACGTGTTGTTGAACATGGCCTGCAGCGACCACTCCCCCACGAACGTCGGGAATTTCGTCTCCGAAGACGCCAGGTAAGCGGCCTGACCACAGACGGCCGGGAGGACGTAGTTGCTGTAGGTGCCGGCGGCGGCGAAGTAGTAGACGTGGGAGTCGAAGACGATGTTGGTGCTGGCGTCGAAGAAGGGCGCCCAGTAGGATGCGCCCTGGAAGCAGTCCTGGAGCATGAGCGGGATGCGCTTGTCGACCAGGGCGATCCGCTTCAGGCAGCCGTTGATGTAGGTGAGGATCCAGTTGGTGGCGTTTGTGGAGAGACCGGCGGCCGAGCCGAAGCCGGCGAGATTGTCAGAAGCCTGTGGTCGGCCATGGTCAGCGAGGTGCTTCAGGCATGATAATGTGAAGCATCTGGGAGTGCATACCTCATTGATCGGAGCGAGCGTAAACGAGCCCTTGTGCCCGCTCGTAACGATGAACGCCAGAATGGCATCGACGGCCAGGAAGCTGTACTCGAGATTGCTGGAGCTGTAGAACCACGCATCGTGCCCAAAAGCCTCGCCAATGTCAAGGCTGTTAACGCCGCCTGGCAGAGAGTGCAGCCCAACGATGATGTGCATGTTGTACTTCGTGATGGCATAGTTGGTGATGGCACGCAGGTGCAGCTGTTGCGTGCCGGTGTAGAACTGGCTGCCCGGCACCCGGACCCACGCAGCATACGTGGTCGGGATGCGAAGCGTGTTCACGCCCACGGCGGCGAGCTGGTCGATCGTGGAGGTGTTCAGGAACGAGGTGTAGCGGGCCTCCAACACCGGACCACATCGGGAGCCGAGTGTCTGGCAGAAGGTCCACTCATCCCCGGCGTCTGGGGCATACTGATCCCACCAGATAGGGTCGTGGGTGTGCTCTTTCTCAAGCCAGCCACCGAGATTGGCGCCATTCGACTTGTAGGTCTTCCAGTCGATGAAGTTCCCGCCCGTGACGAAGGGCCAAGTGATAGTAGGTGCATAGCGCTTGCTGCTGGTCGTCGTTGAGATCACGGGGAGCGGGCATTGGCTCACATACGGGACCTTGGAACCAGCCAATGCCGCCGCGTTCGTTTGCAGCGAGACCTGGGCGGAGGAGAGGACGGCAGACAGAGGCACGCTGGTTGTCGGGACGGTCGCGATGCTGGTGCTGGCGCTGGGGACCACCGTGATGGACGTGGTAGCTTGTGGCAAGGCTGCAGCAGCGGCCGCGAAGACTGCAAGCAGAGTCGTGATGGTGGAAGCCATCTTAGACAAGAAGATCCGAGATCTAGGAGTTGTGGTATGAAAGGGGCGGAATGGGTGAAGACTGGCCATATTCAGCTGAGGCCTAGCGAAGACTTATACCCACGCGCTTCTGGGAAATCGCTATACTGTCATCGGGAGGCCATCGCATCCGCGGAGTCTTCGACAGATTCTTCTCTTCACCACATTTCCCGGGCCGCTAAAGAATGCCAGGAACTAGTAATGGCTACAAGGTGACAGGGATGCCAACCCACTTGCAACGCCTAGTTGATTTGCAACGCGGATCGTTCGATCGAGCGGGTGTACGAAGTGAAGTGTGTCGACGACGGCATGTGTTCGGCGATGACATGCCGAAGCCCTAACTCGTGGCTTCGATTACCTCCTAGGTTACGCTCGGACCGGATCGTGCGCATATAGCCCATATACACTCGCGACACCGTGCATGGCCATGGGGGCGATCGGACGACCACGCTGCCGAATCCATAACGAAGAAGAAGCTTACTGTGGGACTCGGTCCAGGCACAGTTTCGCCCGGCAGCATGCAGATATCGGTCCATCTTCGAATCCCTCAATCAGTACATGTATTCAACTTGCCTGATGGGCAACCACCATCCCCACCCATTTCGCCGTGCATGCCCAGATGATTGTGAGCTGGTAGACGGCATGAGGCCGAAAGTACATGTACTCCTTACCAGATTGGGTAATGTGAGACTGGTCCGGGTCAAAGAAGACCGAGTTCCACCAGGACTCGACAAGTATGACAAGTTAAGACTTCCAGCCGTTGACCAGTGACCTGCCAGGCACAGAGACTTTGCTCGCGAAAGCTTGTTCGTTTCATGACATGCAGTCCTTAGGGCTGGCCCGGCGTTCCCGGCTGAGATATCCATGTTGGGCATCGAAGAGTTCTCGCAGCTGTTACTTCGAAAGAAGCTGACTCGGTCTGTGTCCGATCTCTTCCTCGGTGAAGGCGCTCCGGAGAAAGTCATGGAGGTTGGCCTGCAAGCGCCAACTAAGTGCCGGCATAATCTTCCAGGATCGATTGATCATGCGTCCTCTAGTCTCCAGTTCATGCCAAATGCTCGCCACGTGCTCCACGAGTATCGTCATTTTTAAACGCGAACGGTCGAGGCAAGTCGCTTTGGGCATCACCGGCCATGGCATTCATGGACTGCCGCTGCTCAGCAGGTCCAGGGAGGCGACGAGATGCCCTAGATCTTCCCGTGAATGGCTCCAGACAGCATCCAACTCTTGTGGGCATGCTCGTGACGCTTCTGCCCGCGACTATCCGAGTCTCCAGCCTCCGAGCCGGAGACAATTTTTGTGCAAATCTTGAGATCTTTTGAACGTCGCGACCTATATCGCTCGGGTCCCTTGGTTCTGGAGTGCTTTGTCATCCATGGTGAGCTTCTGAAAACCATTGATGAGATCCTGGGGCGAGGGAAGCCAGCTCATCGCTCTTGCTACTCGTTCGTCTTACGCCTGCCACCCTCAGCCGTGTCGCGGACTGCTGAAGCACACAGCGTCCATCGTCTGCCCGCCACTTCCGGTCCACGGGACTGTCCCGAAACGGATCCATCCCAGACGTTCGTACAGACGTATCGCAGTCTGAGCCTGCACAAGGGCGAACAGCACAAGTTCTACTCGCGCCTGATTGCTCCAGCCTATGGCTGCTGCAATCAGAGCGCCAGCAGTGCCACCGCCTCGGTGCTTGGGGTCGATGAACAGCCTCTCCAGGATGGCACAGGGCTCGTCTGGGTGCAGTCTCATCCACTCTGCGGCGGCCACATCGTCATGCGTGGCGCCTGCGACGGCAATATGGCCAACGATGTGACCGTCTCGCTCTGCGATCCAGGCGCGCTGGATGCCGCGCTGAAGAAAGCCGTGTGCGCGCTCGACTCCCTGGACAGGGTAGCCGTCTTGCGCGTAGACGCGGCGGAGCAGTTTGACACAGTCCTCGAGGTCGGCCTCAGTACGGCCTCGGACTGTGATCATCCGGTCCGCACCAGCACGCAGCGCCTCTGTTTTACCGGTGATGTTGTATCTCTGTGATTCGATGTTGATAGAGGACTTTGCAACTGAAGATGTAGCGTGAGCTCCCGTCGGATGACGACTGCCTCTTACGATCTAGCGTGGACTAGTCAGCCAAATCCTTCGAACTTCGCCATTTGTTCTATCGCATGGACATGCGACATGCCTAACGTGCGCCCTTGGAACGCCGTCGCCGACGAATCGTCCTCGTGGACGTCCTGGATCCGTCGCTCGACGCAAGGTCTTCGGATGGGCCGCGGCGCTTGCGAGGAAACATGACTTCAATGTACCTCTATGCAATGCACGCGGCTGAAACATCCTTCGCAGCGAGTATATTTGGGGCTTGGGGCCGCAAAGAGGCACAGCCCATCGCAGCCTCGACGGGTCAGCGCAGCCTTGTGTGAGGGCCCATATCTCATTCAGCTCCAATTAAGTCCTGTTTGCCATCTCTCATCTCATCCACGCGGTCTGGACGCGTCCGCGCTCGACCCAAGATGCTGTCGTGGCTGTCGATCAGCGTCTCTTTGACCATCTGCTTGTCCACGGCGGGAGCGCAGGAATTCATCCCGCTCTCCGACTACACCGGCTACTCCTCTCTGGAGGCGTGCCAGACCGAGTGTCTGGAGAACAACAATACCCGATATGACGATCTCACCGCTGCAGAGAACAACTGCGAGACCCTCAACGATCAGCTGAATGCGGTCTCCAGCTGCATAGCCAATGGCCGGAATGCCGTGGCCCCATGTCACGGCAACTCCACGGCGGTCTTGCGTGCACAGTCAGTACTGGCAGCATACTGCACCTCGGAGATTGGGCTGAAGCGCGGAATCATCGTGCCGGCAACCACTGTCGTCGTCTCGACAGGCTGTAAGTCTGTTATAAGTCACGCGTGAGGCACGCTGCTGACATTGGCTGCTCAGCTGCGGACGCCGGTGTAGTGACCTCTAGCGACGCAACGCTGGCAGCAGCTACCGCGACAGATGCAGTCGATGGAGTCACGACGCCCACAAACCTAGGATCAGGTGGGTCAGGGGTCCCATCAGCCAGCATCACCGCCAGCCCTTCCGTTACCCCGTCGACCGGGTCACCATCCACAGCCACCACCTCGACCGTAATGCTCCACCAGGTCAGCAAGCAAGGACTATCAAGCGGCGAGAAAGCTGGCATAGGTGTGGGCATAGGACTCGGCCTTCCAATCATTATCGGAGCTATCGCTGCTTGGTGGTTCATGAACAAGCGCAAGAAGAGCCGCGCAGCCGGAGGGCCGTATGGGCCAGTGTTGACGAGCGAGAAGAGGCGGCCAGAAAGCGGCAGCTACAGCAGTCCACCGATGGAGGCGCAGGAGATGCATCCCATGAGCAATGCCGTGCCCTTTCTGCCCGCCGCTGCAAGGCACCATCAAGATACAACACACCACGAAGACCAGTGGGAGCCAACGCCGACGACAGCTGTGTCGAGGGATTTGCCGTACAGCGATGCCCGAACACCCATTGCCACGCATCACGACAATCATGGCCCGCCACAGCAGGACCGCTACAACTCGCTGATAAGTCGGCCGGCCACCTCTCGAGACGTGTCGAGGGGAGGCACGCCGCCGCCGCCGCTTAACATGCAGGCACGGCCGGCGACGGCACATGCGAGGCTGGCGCCGCCGGACGACGAGCCACCGTCGCCCATCTCGCCGGTCTCGCCGGTCTCGCCTGTTGGCAGTCGACCGCCGTCGTTCAGGCATAGCATGGAGCATCACGAATGACGATGAGGTTCATGACAGCGATGGGCGTTTTGAAGCGTAATAGCATATACTCCATGACAACATTGGCAGCATTCATATGCCCGCTGGCAACCATCAATCCCCAGGCCTCGATGCAGCACTCTTACACAAGCCGTTGGACCTTGAGTCTCAATCACGAACGTAACGGCCTGCTCTACACTCATACCACTGCTGCCGTACATGTGCAGTCTCAATGTGAGAGCAATACTCGGCAGATCTCTTACCCGAATGGCCGACCGCCCTTATTCATGTAGCCGAGCGAGAATCCCGACTTCGCTCGCGCATCCCGATCCTCACCATACTGTAGCGAGATCCCGTGTTATATGCCGCGTACACGACAGTCGTTCTTTGTACCATAGCGGAAGAGGTAGGTTTCCATTCGATTCCTTCTCGTCGTCGTCTCACCAGACATCTCCACCATCCACCCCCCTACTCTCCTCACCACGCAGCGGGCATCATCACCTATCGCATCGCCGTCCGTCTACCAACATTACTACCCAGCCACCACCACAATGGCAGGCTTCATCCAAAAAGGCGCCCGGAACATCCTCCAGAAGAACCCCAACGACGTCGTCTTCCTCTCCGCCCTCCGCACCCCCGTCACGCGGGCGAAGAAGGGCGGCTTCAACACCGCGCACGACCACGAGCTCCTCTCCCACGTCCTACGTGCCACCCTCGCCGCCCTCCCCAACCTCGACCCGAGCATCGTCAACGACATCCAGATCGGCACCGTCCTCTCCGAGCTCGGCGGGTCCAAAGCCGGGCGCATGGCGGCCCTCCACGCCGGCTTCCCAGAAACCGCGGCCTTCCAAACCGTGAACCGCGCGTGCAGCTCAGGCTTGGCAGCTATCACCGGGGTAGCGAATGCGATAGCGGTCGGGGAGATCGATGTCGGGGTTGGCGGCGGGATGGAGAGTATGAGCCGCAACTACGGTTCCCGCGCGATCCCGACGCAGCTCTGGGACGGGCTGAGGGAGAGCGGGGTCAAGGACGCGCGGGACTGCGTCATGGCGATGGGGCTGACGGCGGAGAACGTGGCGGAGCGGTACGGCGTGGGCCGGGCGGAGCAGGACGCGTTCGCGGCGCGGTCGCATCAGAAGGCTGCGAAGGCGCGGGAAGGGGGCTTGTTTGACAGGGAGATTGTGCCGGTGACGACGCGGTGGTATCCAGACACTAAGGAGAAGCCGGATGTGCTCGAGGAGATTACCGTGACGAAGGATGATGGGATCCGACCCTCGAGCACGCCGGAGAGTCTGGCGAAGATGAAGCCGGCGTTCAAGCCGGAGGGGACGGCGACGGCGGGGAACAGCTCGCAGGTCTCTGATGGAGCGGCCGCGGCGATGATGATGCGGCGGTCCACCGCCTCTGCTTTGGGATTGGAGAAGAACATCATAGGCAAGTGGGCGGGCACGCAAGTGGTCGGGTGCAAACCGGACGAGATGGGTATCGGTCCTGCGCTCGCGATCCCGAAGCTGCTGGACTACACCGGGGTAGCGAAGGACGAGATTGGGATCTGGGAGATCAACGAGGCGTTTGCGAGCCAGGCGATTTACTGTCTGCGGACACTGGGACTTGACGAGGAGAAGGTCAACCCCAAAGGTGGCGCAATTGCACTCGGACATCCGCTTGGAGCGACCGGGGCGAGACAATTGGCTGGCCTGCTGCCGGAACTGGAGAGGCAGGGCAAGGAGATGGGCGTCATCAGCATGTGCATAGGGACCGGCATGGGAATGGCGAGTCTGATCGTTCGAGAGTAAAAGTGGTGTTGGTGTATAGCTTGTACAGTATCAGAGCTACGGCTCGGTCGCGGCTTCGGGCATGTGCTTTTTCTTCTTGCCCTTTTTCTTCGCGGCTTTCTGGGCGAGGAGCTCGTCAAGGTAGCTGCCAGCTTTCTGCTTCTTCGCCCGCGGCGGAGAGGCATTCCTAGGTGGCTGATGCTCTGCTTCGACGAGTCTGCTAACGTCCTCCGCAAACCCGCCCGCCACGCCCTCCACGCCCTCCCCTTTAGGCTCAGGCTCAGACGTCGTGATGGGCGCCAGCACGACCTTCGCTTTGCGCGACTTGAAAGACGCAGCCCGCCCCTCTTCCTCATCCTCGCTCTCCACGTTCTTCTCCTTGATCACCGGCTTCTTCCCCACCGCCGGCTTCAGCCCAGCACGACTTCCCGCCGCACTCTCCCTAGCCTTGACCCTCGCCTGCGCCGCCTTCTTGCCAAGCAGCTGTTCCAGCAATTTGTCCTTCGCGCCCACCTTTCTGCGCTTCAGGCCGTCCAGCACACCCTCGTCCGCTGCTTTCCGCTTTGAGCCCACGCCCGCCAGCTCCGTCATGCCTTCGAAGTCATGGTCGTCGTCGACAGCGGCGGTAGTGGATGACTCTTCTGCCTTGGGCGGGAGCCAGGATTGCAGGAGCCGCTGACTTCGCGCGAGAGCGACGGACTGGCGGGCGAGGATGATGTCGGCCAACTCGCTTGAAGTCGCCATTGCGCATTCGCGGTTCGAGTCCTGGTCTGTGGTGTGTGAGCATGTGAAAGTGCATGTGTCAGTGAGAGTGGGCGGCTTGGCAGGCATCTCCGCCCCGCCGCACCTCGACCTCGACCAGTCTGAGGACATGCCATTTAGTCAATATAGGTTTGCTAACCCTCGCCCTTGGATGCATGTCTGTCTTCACCAACACAACCGCTCTGCATCAGCGTCGCCATTACAATGTCCGGCAAAGACTTCGGAGGTACGTCGCTATCGTCACCCATCGTACCGGCGATGTCTCAACCTCGAGTCCACCTTCCTTTAGATCGATCGCTAACCGATCTGGCAGGCAACGATGATCTCTCTCTTCCCAAAGGTAAGCTTCATCAACGTTACACATCGACAGCCAATAGCATAGCCTGCATGTCTTACGCGTACCGCAACCGCTGCCCCCCCGGCAGGACATATCTCTCGGAAGCCGCCCAAGCCGCAGCGGCTAACCGGGTATTCGCAGCGACGGTCCAGAAGATCATCAACGAGGTCCTGTCCTCCCCCGCCATCCTCGCCTCGCACACCGGCGGCCAGACCATGACGTTCGCGAAGGAGACGCGGGATCTGCTGATCGAGGCCTGCGTGGAGTTCATCACGATGTTGAGCTCCGAGGCGAACGACATCGCGGAGAAGGAGGCGAAGAAGACGATCGCGAGCGAGCATATCAACAAGGCGCTCGAGGAGCTGGGGTTCGGGGACTACGTGCCCGAGCTGCAGGGGGTGACGCAGGGGTTTAAGAGTAGTCAGGTGGTACGTACTGCTGGCTCGGCTGGTGGGCATTGGAGTGGGGAGTGTCTGTGGTGCTGATGGCTGACATGTATGATCTGCAGCACCGCGAGCGAAAACAGACCAAGATAGAGCAGAGCGGAATGACGAACGACGAGCTCATTCGGGCGCAGGAGGAGCTATTCCGGAGCGCAGGGGAGAAGTACAGCAGTGTCACGTCGCCGGGCGGGACATAGCTGAAGGGGGTGTGGCGTTGGGGTGCGATTGACTGATTATGATACCCCTGAGCTATGATGGATGAATGGATCAATCTTTGAGTGTCTCTCCGGATCGGACCTCACCATCTTGCGCCCTGTCCGAGCAATACCTCGGCATGGCAGTGACACGGTGGACCGATGAGTCTGAATCACGGCGAGCTCATGCAGGTTCGGGGACCGAGTACTCTGTCCCACGAGACCGGCCGTGCCTGTCCATGCAACTGATCACGCCACCATCACGCCCTCGTCATCAGACTGATCGTAGCCTGCTCATTGGGCTGATCACCGAAGACGCTCTAGTCCCCTGCTAATGCTGAGGAGGAGCAAAATCGGGATTGGCTGGTATCGAACCAGCATCACTGCCGCCAATTGCTCTGGATTCAGCACGGCCCAGCCGCATGTCCAAGCATATTGTCGGAGTATCTTACCATTGGACCACATTCCCAATGAAGCCTTGTGAAAGGCAAGTACCATACATTCTACATGTGTGCTGCGCTGCTACCGACAAGTCGCCGGTCGAAATTGTGAATGGACTATAGAGCGGGGCAATCTGGGCACTCCTGTGGTCAAGGACTCTCTTCGCATCACTGCGATCCTGGCCCTGCAGCGTACCTGCGACGATCAGCGTTCCGAGTGGCAGGCTTGGTTTCAACGCCTTCAGTGGTATGTGACAAGGCGCAGTCGGGGCTGTGTGTAGCAATGTTTGCTTGCCCTCTGGACCCCGGATATGTCGTGCAACAGCCCATCAAGAACACCATCCGAGCTGCGGACTATGTGTAACGAAAGCAGTGATACTGATTACGATGATATCGAACGATGGTCTCGGCCCTACAACGTGGAGGATGGCTCTTCCACTCATCGATCGTCTCACTATAGAACGACTAGTCTCTCTGCGAGCATGTCAGCTTTTGGATTCAGTGTCGGGGACTTGTTGGCCGGAGCCAATTTGATCGTCAAAGCGACCAAAGCTCTTCGCTCCTCGGGCACAGCTGTATCCGAATGCGAGTCCGGCATCATCTTCCTCCAGGCCGTGGAGGAATCGCTTCGAGGGGTCTATGAGCTTCAGGACGCTGAGGGAGAAGCGGCGGTGCCGCAGCGGATCCGGTCGCTTGCCGAAGACTGCTGCAAGCAAGCGTCGAAAGTGCTGAGCCGAATTGAGAAGTATCAGGATCGCATGGTACCCCTTGACATCGGTGGCGAGCCGAGTAAGAGATGGAAGAGGGTGTTGACGAAACAGCAGGCCAAGGTGGAGTGGGCGTTGGTCATCAAGAAGGACCTGGTCGACCTCATGGGAGCGATTCACATGCAGCTTGATGGCCTGCAGATGTTTCTGCAGCAAAGGGCCGTCCGGAAGATCGCAGTCCTCGCGGAGCGCCAGGATATTCTGATCGCCGACACTCGGACAATGCACGCCCATATTAGGCCGGTCCTTCCTCGGTCTGAGCCAGATACAGTTGCGGGAGCAGAGAGAGGGGATCGGCCTCCGAGCTATGGCCGCGTCGTCGAGCAGGCGAGCATCAAAATAGGTCAAGAAGGGCAGTCTCAAGTGTCCCGGAGTCGTGACTCCTTTGCTCCCGCCAGCACCGTCATCACAGCCGACCAAGTCATCAGCTCACTGGCCATGTATCTATGGCAATCGCTCGAGCAGCTCGTCCGGGCCATGACCCGTATGCCAATGCAACCAACACTCGTGCTGGACACCAATATCGAGCTTCAAGATGCACTTGGCAGGACGCTGAGCTTACCGTACGAGCACTTCAGCTATTGGCCGTGCGTAGTAGCGCGTTTGGAATCGGCTTTCGACAGCTGTGCTGGGGAGATGAAAGTCTGGCGAAATCAATTCGCTATCTTCACTGTGGGTACCAACAAGCGAGGGACTCGGCGCCTAGACGAGTCCAATTGGTCGACCAGCATTCGGCCAGGGGTCAAGGTCATGATGTCCATGTCTGTAGAAGCGCAAGGGCGCCGGCTGGACCAGTGCCCACGATGTGGAGATGCAAGTGAGCAGGCTGGGCAGGTCGGGTGGTCTACATGGTAAGCATCAAGCACCTTGGCTACCGAATCTGAAGCTCATCTATGCGCAAGCTTGTCCTGCAACCTACTGCACAGAGTCCAACACCCAGAAACTCAGTTCGAACTGATCGAGCTGCCGGGATCATCACCCAAGCAGAAGACGAGTTTCCAAGATTCCCTGGCGACGTCGAGGACCTCAATGCTCCCCGTGTGACATATGCCGAGATGCAAGCTCAATATGCAGAGGACGATCGGGACTTCGGCCAATTCAAGATCGTGCACTGGACAACCCATGGGTGTCGGTACTGTTCCGGGATTTTCACCTCGGAGGAGTACATGCTCGACCACATCGCCGAGAGTCATCGGAACCGAATGTGGTCGCCGAGGCAGGTGGCAAACCAGTACGCCAAGGCACGCACAGCACGTCTGCTCATCTCTGCACGGGAAGCCGACGATGAGATGGCGGCGAAGCCAACATCTGCGTAAGTGTGCACTGAGTCTAAGAGCAGAGGCCGCGAGCGGCACTACGAGAATCGATCAGGGCAAGTGTTCGATTGCTACACAAGACAAACCATGCTCGAGACCTAAGTCTGCGGCCTTGAGGCTACTTTGGCGTCCGCCAGCCTTGCCAGATCTGCTCTTTCTGAATGCAGGGGCGCTGTCATTGCTGACCTCCATTGGCGTTCGCTGTGCAAGCTGGGCACAGTATGAGTGTTGCAACATCAAAAATCTCGGCGCATTTCTTGTAACTCAGAGGTACCACTGGAAACTTCTTTGTCTCCTCTAGCCTCTTCTTCTCAGCTTTCGCGGTATCCACCACCGTCCTACAGTAATAGTGGGTGACTGGCCCTTTCGTCTTGCAGTCGCTGGCGCTGCATAGGGTGAAGGTTGCCGTGCACATTGGAGGTATCAGTTGCTTGATAGAAGAGTCCCCGATAGCTTGTGCGACTCAAAAGCCACACATCACGAGGTGCTCACTTATACCAGCACCAAGCTGCAGTAGATTCAGATGCCTGCATCGCCGCTGTGTTTGCGCGAAGCAGCTCATAGTGACTGACGAGAAGCATCGCCGTAAATCGTGGTGAATCTTGCCGACTCTCCCATTCACTGAAAGAGTAGGAAAGGATCAACGAACTGAATCGTGGCCGCGACTAGGTTGAAGCGTCTCCATGACGATGTGTTTGTCTTAGTGAGATACCTTCCCGGCACGATCTGCTAGAGTGTCGCTGTCATCTTGATCCCGATCGTTCGAGCTGTGGTTTGGACTCTGCGTCACCTCAAGAGTGTCATGGATATTCAGGGCCTATGATAGGCCGATAGTGCTGATCTCGTCCTGTAAAGACTAAACCGGCGACTTCTGCCTCTCCGTGGCGCCAAACCATTCTGACGCTCGAGTGTAGCGTGAGGGTCCCTCTGAGCCGCCTGTCTTCCGCGAGAAGGTGAGCGGAACAGTCATTCTCTTACGCTGCTTGAACGCCTTTGATGGCAATCACCTTGCAGTAGCTCGTCCACCTGAGCCACCACCTCGCCGTCGCCGCGATATGAGCCCAGTCCGAAGGTCCCCCTCCAAGCGGCAGCATCTCCGCGACATCGAGCGCCAGAAACGCTCATGCGTAGCCCACGGACCTCCGATCACCTCGAATGCCCTCCTAGGGGACTCGCTCGCTCTGGCTTCACCCGTGCTTTGCATCATGGATGACAATGGTTTGTGCCACCCGGCTCCTGTTCTCCCCAGCTCATTCCGTGATATCAGCTGAGGGCAGTCAAGTGATATCAGGTGATCCCCAGTCTCGTGCGAAGGCGACGACTGTCTCGTGAGAACCCGTGACGAGAGCCCAGTGACATCAGCTGGTCGCGGTCCAGTGATATCAAGTGAGAGCAATCCAGTGATCCCAGTCGACGGCAGTGGTCCAGTGACTGCCAGATTGGACCCAAGGGGTCTCAGTCAAGTGACTTCAGGTGACGACAGCGTCGTGGTAGCAGGCGATGGCGGTGCTGTGACAGCAGGCAGGACATGCCAATCCCGTGAGAACCAGGTGACTTCGATCCCGTGAGTTCAGGTGATCCACTACCCATGAGCCGTGATCGTACACTTCTGGATCGACAGCGGCTCCGCTGCGTCGCATTACCCTCGTGCCCATGTCAATCCGCTTACAGCCCCTTCTTCAAAGATCCTCTGTCCGAGAGAGGTCCTCAGATGTTCGGGCTCAACTGATCGTACCGCACGCACATCTCCACACTCTCCACGCTAGCCTGGAAGAACTTCCGCGCCTCGAGCCCGACCCACACCTTCGCCATACTCAGATCGCCGGACCTCAGCATGCCGCGGGCGCCGCTCGAGGTACTCAGTTGGCGGAGGATGGGGAGGGCGCTACTCGCATGATCAGCACAACATATTACACCAGGAGACCAGTGAAGAGGCTTACCCAGAGAACAGGTCCAGGTTCGGCTCCAGACTCCGACCAATTCCCTCAAGCAGCAGGATGGACAGCACGACGTTCACGAAATCCCCCTCCAGCCGTACATGATGCGTCCGCACCATATCCAGCACCTCGTTCAAGATGTCACCGATCTTGATATTCCCCAGCGCAAACGTCCTCGACTTGACGCCCAACACCAGATGCTGCATCCTCAGCGAGAAGACCTCCGGGTCCAGGACCGCAGAAGGCTGCCGGCACCGCTCGACCATCAGATGGCCGGCTTTATACCCGTCGAACTCGGCGATGGACTTGAACAGGTCCAGGAAGTTCCGCCGGTTCATCTCGTTCAGCTCCGTGACGAGACCCGTATCGATGAAGATGAGCTGCGGCCGATACCCTTCCTGATCGATCTGCGCGAGCGTGTCGGTCCAGGCATCCTTCGCATGCCGGTGCGGGCGCAGCCGGGAGAGGACTTCCTCCGTGACGTCCGGGGACTCGCTGGGGTTCGCCTCCTTGTGCCCGCCGGGCCAGAAGGAGTGCAGGTCCGAGGCGACAGGCTTGTAGAAGCGGACCATGATGTTGCCCGGGTGCAGGTCCGCGTGGATGAAGTTGTCGATGAGCAGCATGTGCAGGAATGCGTCCAGTCCCTCGTCCGCGATCTCCTTTTGGAAGACGCCGCCGCCGTTCTGCAGGAAATGCTCGAGGGGGATGCCGGTTGCGTACTCCTCGACCAGTACCTGGCGCGTGGTGTACTGGCTGTACGGGTACGGGAACCACGCCGTCGTGCGGTTGGCGAAGTTGCGGCGGAAGAGGGTGAGGTTGGCGGCTTCGATGCGCAGGTCGAGTTGCAGGCGCATCATCTCGCCGAACTGGGCGACTTCGTCGGGGAATGACAGCCATTCCATGGTCGGGATCGCGTTGATGACGTTGGCGAAGAAACCCATGATGCGCAGGTCGCGCCGCACCACGCGCTCGATGTGCGGGTGCAGGACTTTGATCGCAACGTAGCTGGACGGGATCCGCTGGGGCGTGCTTTTCAGAAGAGGGTCTACGGTCTTCTGTGCCCGTCTTCGTAGTGTCTGGGGTGACTGGTCTTCGCCGGCATCCAGCACGGTCATGTCGGGCTTCAGCCGGGCTTTGTAGACTTGCGCTATAGCTCCCACGCCCAAAGGTGTCTCATGAAACTCATCAAAGATCTGGTCGAATGGCCTGCCGAAGGCCTTCTCCAGCGTAGCCTTCGTGACTTTGAGCGAGTGCGCCGGCGCATTCGAATGCAGCGCGGACATGATGGCGCACATCTCGGTTGGGAAGATGTCCGTCCGGCTCGCGGCCCACTGGCCCAGCTTGATAAATGCCGCGCCCGCGCGCTCCATCGACGCCACCAGGAAGCCATACCACCAGAGCGTGCCGCTGCGCTCGTTGTCTCGGTCCGCCTTCCGCTCTCCGAACCAGATCAGGGGGATGGTGGCCAGGACGGGCACGAAGATGATGACGAGATGCAGGAAGCGGAAACCCGTGGCCATGGGCTCGACTATCCATCTGTCCAGGAACCGCCAGAGCTCGCGCCGCCACTTCCGGGAGTGCCGCAGCCGCTCCGGTACACGCGCCTCTTCAAGCTCCTTGCGCGAGATCTCGAGCATCTGCTCTTCGTGCGTCTTACCGTCATGATCGCCATCTTCGTCGTCGTCGGCGATGGAGACAAAGGCCGCTGGGCTGAGGAGGGCGAGGAGCGCGGTGCCGCCTTTGACCGGTGACGGAGGTCGGCGGAAGGTTTGGCGTGCTGTGTGGAGGATGGAGAGGGTCTTGGGGTGGCGGCCGCTGTGTACGGTGTACTGGACGTGTCGTAGTACCTGTGGTCGTACGCTTTCGCCGCTGCATCGGAGGCAGGCTCGTCCGAGCAGAAGGGCGGCGCGCATTGCGTGCTTGGGTGTGTGCAGTTAACGCTGTCTTGGCATCCTGGATGAAGGTGGTGGTGGGAGCAGGAAGATCTGGAAGGATGGAGTGGTGTTGATGGAGATGCCGGCTTCTTCGACTGTTTCGGTTGGACAGCGGGTGGAGGGCTCCACATCGTCATGCCTCTGTCACATGCCAATCACAATGGGAGTCAGTATTGATGCACCACTTGCCACACCAGCATTGCTACCCTCTCGAACGGTGCAACATGATAGAAGATTGCTATAGGCCGCGCCGGGGACGTCAGGGAACGGCCAAAGCTGGGTGTTCTACAGCTTCATGGACTTTGGACCAGTTGCTGTAGGCTGCCTTGAGTGGACGCTATGTACATGTATCTGTAGCGTGGCTACCGGATCAAACGCCTTCCCACCGCTCCGACACTCCCGGCTGCTACCCCAAACCACGACATGCCCATGCTCGACCTCACAGTTCCAGTGGATATGGTCGTACAACCTGCACAACACCAGCTCACTCCCTCCCAGTCCCCTGAACTCACCCAAAACCTGACTGCCCCGGAAGTCTGCATCGGCTCTGACGGCTCGCCCCAGATCATCCAGCCCCTTGAGCGTCGGTGGGAAGCGCGTAGCAGCGACTGACGGAGTCGCGGAATGATCTCTCGAGGTACGTGCGGGCTCATGCTTCAGCCATCTGCGATTACGCTCGTGCTCAGCATCGCGTCCATGAGGCCCCCACCGACCCGCGCGGCCAACATTAAGGACAATTTTATACGTCGCCCCATCGCCGTGAAGGCGGGCCCACGTGGCTTCGTTTTTGAGGTGGCCGATGTCGTCCATAAGGATCAAGACCTCGGGCGGTGCTGTGAGTGTAAGAGTGATACTCACACTTGTCGTCGAGGTGCATGCTGCCTTGGGAATGGGTGGCGATGGTACCATTGCTAAGTCGAGCTGCCCGTTTCTGTCTGGAAATGCTGTGACGACTTCCATTGCTGAAGGTCGCCAGCCACGGTAGCCAAGCCATATTTGCATGGGTTTCGTAGAAACGTCTCCAGACTGACCATACGAGCAGGGTGTTGCAGGCCGTATCGACCTGACTCTTGGCAAGCATGCAGTGGATGTGACGAGCCGAATGGATCAAGTCGGTGAGTGGGTTCAGCCAGGTGCACTAGGCCCGATCATTTGGAACAATGGATTCACATCTTCGTCGTACCGACAGCGATTGATGCTAGTGTCAATCGCGTAGTATCAAACTCGTCGTGTGCCATAGGCCAATCGAGTTGCATGGAGTCGATCTGTGGGCGAGCATGCTGGCAGCTTAGAGACTTGTCAATTGTCGGCTAGTCGCTTAGCCTCCGGGTCGATCGACAGGCCCAGCGGGGCGGCAATGGATGCTTTGTTGGACAGCTAAGTGTCACCGTAGCGTAGCATTCGTGAGTCGACGGTCTTGCGTTCGAGCTAGTAAGACCCTAAGGTGTCGCTCATGGCAGTGGCGACGCCTCAGCACACTTGATCAGACGTCTTTCAGCCAGCTTCGTGCATGCTCGCCGGGCTCCAGAATTCTGTCTCATCTGCCTGCATGTCGACCCAGACCAGGCTGTCCGCCACCAGATCATCTATGACCGCAATAGCTCGGGCTCGCTCCCATGCAAGGTTGTCCTGCAGCATCGAGATCGTCACGTATCCGAGGACCTGGATGACCTCAAGCACGGTCGCCTGGTCCGGGTTCAGCTCCTTGGGCACGCTACGAATGAATTTACTCCCGCCCAGCGTCTGCGGTTTGAACATCCCGCCAAGCGGCTCCAGGCTCTCGATCGCGCGCAGAATGTCATCCTCCGTGACATCCATGCCTCCGCCTACCAGCCCAGCTCTGCCCTTCGTCACGCGCTTCTGCACCTCCGAGACAGCAATCATCCCGCCATTCTCATTCCTCGTCTCCCGGCACACCTCCACCACCCGAACCGCGAGCTCAAAGTAGAAGTCATTGACGCTACTCCCGAGCATCTTCGCCCACACACTGCCCTTTCCATTCGCGGCACCACCTGCACCCTTGACATTGCTGCCCGCCAATGGGTCTACACCGATCGCATTGCACATCCGCGCGAACTCGGCGCGGAACGTCGGGTTCGAGCGGATGTCCTTGGCATGGGTGAGGGAGAAGTTGTGCAGCGCGGCTTGGAAGACCGAGAGCTGGTTCGCGAGGGCTTCGGCGTGGGAGGTGCGGAGCTGTTGGCCATGTCGGGCATATTGGTCGGAGGAGATGGCGGCATTGGAGAAGGCGCTTAGGCCGACGCCGCGGCGGTTGGAGGTCATGGTCGCCAGCACATGGACACAACAACGAGCGACGAAGTATCTCAAGACCCGCACGGGAGAGGCTGCTCGATCGGGCTCTAACGTCGGAGGAGCTTCTCTGCCAAGGCCGCGCAAGCTCGGCAACACCCGCAATTTCCTCCGCACCGGCCTTCGATTTTCTCGTGCCACATCAAACAACATCTCGACTCGAAGACAGCGACCCCTCACGACCAAAACCGCCAACACCCTCGCCATGGCCCCTACCACCAAGACGTATGTCTACCATCAACAGTGCGCCGGGTGAAGAATTGCAGCACGGTCGATCCGCTCAGACTCGAGACATGCTCGCTTCAATGCAGCCAATCTCGCGCACACTCGGCCTCAGTCCTGCACGTCGTCAGCAATGGCACGTCAGAATGTGAGGCTGGTCATATCGCAGCCAGCAATGGCTCGGTATGCTCTCGCTTGGCGAGGTCTTGTCGCTTGAGCTTCGTCTCCGGACAGCTCATCGACGCAATGTACATCAGTGCTTGACGGAGAATGCATGAGAGCCAGCGTCCGACTGTGCCGCAATTCTTCGCTCGGAGGCTACCCAAGCTTCCAAGCGGGTCGACTGACAGTCTGTCTAGGAGCGTCCCCACCAAGGACCAGATCCTTGTCCCGGAAACTCTGCTCAAGAAGCGCAAGAGTCAGGAGAAGGAGCGTGCCGAGAAGGCCGAGGAGCGCGAGACCAAGAAGAAGGTACGACATCCCTTGCGCCGTGCTCCGGATGCGGTGATGATGTCTTCCCATTACCTCGACTAGCCTCGGCGATGATGTCGTTTGTTAACCATCTTTCGGATCTGAGCATCATTTGCACAATTGCGCTACACACATCTCGCTCACAACAGCACACTGACTCGGCCAACAGGAGAACAAGCAAAAGCGCGAGCAGATCTTCAAGCGCGCCGAGTCCTACGTCAAGGAGTACCGCGACGCAGAGCGCGAGAAGATCCGCCTGGGCCGCGTCTCCAAGAAGGAGGGCAGCTACTACGTCCCTGCCGAGCCCAAGCTCGCCTTCGTCGTGCGCATCAAGGGTATCAACAAGATCGACCCGAAGAAGCGCAAGACGCTGCAGCTCCTCCGCCTCCTGCAGATCAACAACGGCATCTTCGTCCGCCTGACCAAGGCCACAAGCGAGATGCTCAAGATCGTCGAGCCCTTCATCGCCTACGGATACCCCAACCTCAAGAGCGTGCGCGAGCTCGTGTACAAGCGCGGCTACGCCAAGACATCGCAGAAGCAGCGCATTCCTCTCACCGACAACGCCATCATTGAGGAGCACCTCGGCAAGTTCGGCATCGTGTGCATGGAGGATCTGATCCACGAGATCTACACCGTCGGGCCCAACTTCAAGCAGGCGTCCACCTTCCTCTGGCCGTTCAAGCTCAGCAACCCCACGGGTGGCTTCCGGCCGAGGAAGTTCAAGCACTTCGTCGAGGGTGGTGATCTCGGAAACAGGGAAGAGCACATCAACGCCCTCATTAGGCAGATGAACTAGAGTGTGGCTTGATTCGAGGGTGCGGGTGGCGGTTCGCAGGTCGGCGCACGGCAGAGGTTGCGCCACGGAATTGTGTGCCGCTCTTCAGCATCTGTCAAGACGCAATCGAGTTCTCATGCCAACTTGTGATGCCGTACACCGCGTCCGGCCTGATGTTCTCACTTCACACTATGTCCGCTCGTTTATGATGATCAAGCCATGTCCATGTCAAGCGCCAGGCTCTGTCCATGCTGGAAGGGCTTCACACATTGGCACGTTTAAGGTCCGCATTTGGGAGACTGTCGCAGTGCCTGTAGCTGTACCGTCATCACAACGTTATCTACCCTTCCGCCGTCGAAGTCGGTACACCCTCCTAGTCACCTCAGACCCTCCCGTGGCCGTGCTGTCACGACTTCTCGAGGTATCACATTTGGTCGTCCAAGACATCCATCGACATTGTCCACCGCCTCTTTGAACACAGCATATCAATACCATGGCATCAGTAAACCCCGAGAAGATGTTCAGCGTGAAGGGCATGGTCGTGGCCATCACAGGCGGAGGCACAGGCATGCGAACCCAAATCGTCGCCACCATACGCCCCCAACACTAACACCTTACAGGTCTCGGGCTGATGATGACCAAGGCCTTCGCCGACGGCGGTGCCGCCAAAGTCTACATCGTCGGCCGTCGAAAGGAGAAACTCGACGAAGCCGCGCAGCACGCCCCGGACATCATCGTCCCCTTGGTCGGCGACGTGACGTCCAGGGAGTCCCTCGTCCAGCTCTCCGAGCAGATCGAGAAGGAGACCGGGTACGTCAACCTCCTGATCTGCAACTCCGGGACGATGGAGCCCGCCATCGGCGTCAAGACGACCGACGTCCCGGTCGCGGAGTACCGCAAGAAGTGCCTGGAGCGCAGCCCGGAGGAGTGGAACACGACATTCTCGACCAACAGCACGGCGGTGGCGTTCACGACGTTTGCGTTCCTGGAACTACTGGACGCGGGGAACCGCAAGGGGAATTGCAAGGGCAGGCAGAGCCAGGTGCTGGTCACGACAAGTATAGCGGGTTACCTGCGCGTCCCGGCGCTCGTGGGAGCGTACCCAGCCAGTAAAGCGGCAGCGACGCACTTGATCAAGGGGATGGCCGGGGCGATGGTGCCGTATAGCATCCGGGTCAACGGGCTGGCTCCGGGACTCTTTCCTTCGGATCTCTCTGCGGACTTGATCTCGAGGTTTGGGGTGACTACGGAAGATCCCAGTGCCGAGGGCTCGGTGGACAAGGCGCTGATTCCCGCGGGGAGGATGGGGAGTGTGGATGATATTGTGGGGACGGTGCTGTATATGGCGTCCGCGGCCGCGGCGTACATGAACGGGAACATCACCGTGTTGGATGGTGGGAGGATCGCGCAGTTGCCTGGGACGTATTGAGCTTTTGGAGGTGGTATGGTGGTTACGTGTGAGACAACGCTTTGTGTGATGGATCTGAACTTGACATAGATGCATAGATACGCACTTACCTGTAGAACGCGATGGAACGGCCGATGAACATGATTCCAAGCAATTGAACGCGGATATACTTACCTGACTGTCATACTTACCAAGCGGCGCTTACCAAGGCTCGGCGGATGTGTTGGGGCAAATCATTCCCATGGCTCCGTGGACTCGTTGGAGAAAGACCCGTCGTCAATGGGGAGACAATCAGAAGAGTCGGCGTCCACAAAGGGCTCGTCGAGCTCGCTCCGGTACTCACTCAAAATGATCGTTCCGCACGGGAGCAGAGAGTAGCCCTCCGGCACAAACCCCAGCGGCTCCTCGTCCTCTGCTGATGGCTCCCATCACTCGGCCGTGAGACCTATGCAGTTGGGACTAGGTGGCACCTTGCGTAGATCTGTAGCTCTGCGAAGATCGATGCCGTCCCACTTGTTGTGCGATAGGCACGTACGGCAACTGCAGACCGCGGGTCTACGGCGGTACCCAACAAGCCGGGGCACCTTCAAAGCGTTCCCGTCATCCTGCAGACCGCTCCAGAAGGCTGCCTGACAGAGTTAAGTACCCAGTCGGTCGGCAGAGCCCACACCCGCTGAGCACGTTCGGGCGGCTGGCCGCACACGAACATCTGGCACCCGGAGCGCAGATAAGGAATCATCTTGACGCTGCTCGGCCACTCTCCGAGGTACAGGACATCCGTGAGGCCGCGCTGCGGCCACGTCTGGCCCCCGAAGACGGCCGCTTCCCAATCGTACCCAGCTTCTCCGAGGACGTTGTCCCCGACAACAATGTCCCAGCTCTGTTCCCGCCCCCACTTACTATTGCGGACGGCATGCGCAACCTCGTGGCAGAGCAAGGCGGCGAAGGTGAAATAGTTGTAGCAAAGCTGCCAAGATGCATGGCCGCACGCCTTGGCTTGCTGGTGTGCCTCACAGAGCTCTTGGTACACATCCTTGTTGAACCCTATGTCCGCGGGTGGCCCAACGAAGCCCGGCGACACCGCGGAGTCGACCAAGCTGCCTTCACCAGGCCGGCACACCCCTGCAAGAGAGACGCCGCCGATCCCGCAGGGCTTCTCGCGACGGAACCTGACAGAGTTGGCCATGTAAAGGAGCTCTCGTTTTACCTTGGCCTTGTCCGTGGCGGAGAGCGGGTGTTTGTGGGGATAGACGGCCTGATAGGCCTGACCCTCGTATCCTGAGCCGGCAGGATACCTGTAGTCACTCCCGACTGGGACGACGAGGGGATCTGTTGCATAGTGGATTAGCGAGTCTTCGGACATGAGGAGATGGGTCGCGAGTCTCAGGGTGGGAAGCAGCGCGTCATAGTCTGCGTCGGGGAAGTTGGATCGAGCGAAGAGTGGATGGACTTCGTTCCGTAGGTCATAGGTCCCGATGGGCACTGCGGCGGTGAAGAAGTCGTCGACCAATTCCTGGAGAGCCTGATCGCCCATAGTGTGATGGAGTACTATGGCGAAGGCTGCGGATACGGACGTTACCTGAGAGTGCTTAGGTGTAAGGCGATGAGTACAATCACGAACGGAAGGTGGACTTGGCCAGCAAGTACGTCAGTGGGCGTGGTATGGTTCGAGTCGCCAGTTGCGGCCGAGACGCTCCGAGGATGAATTAAGCAATTGGTGGTCGTTAGTCGACAAAGGATTTGATTTGAGGTTGTGACAATGCTGCATAACGCCGATCGATATCCGGCCAAAGCATACAAATGCATTCATGGGTCGCTATGTTCGACGGCTACAAATTGCTGTCTGATGAGTGAAGCGCTGCTTGAGCTAGGGTTCCAACGCGCCTCGCGGATGATCCTGCGAACAAGATCCTTGCCGGACCTTGCCGGAGGGACGTGAAGGCCCGAGCTCCTGTGGCCACTCCCATGGCGTACTGTGGCGACGGGGGAGGGCGTTCGCCGGATTGGAGGAGACGGCCGACTCTACTCCACTACTTCACGGTTTAGCCGCGATGTTCCGACGCTCAGACGCCATGTGTCTGCCTTGAAGGAGCGTAGGATGCCGGCTCGCGACAGTTCGCGTGCCTCCGGATCTTGCACGACAGCCATGCTTAACTTCTGCGTCAAGTTCTCCATGATTATCACCGCGGCGCTACTCGGATGCAGTGTCAGGTCGAGCATGCGAGTTGAAGGAGACAGCGAGAGCTTCACTGTCGGGGATTTCACTTCCGTCCGAGTCCCATCTGAGCTCGGCCACCGATGGTCGACAAGGACAGTCTTTGTTGAGGGGCATTCAGTACGATCCAGACTCGTCCTATAATTATTCCCCGGCATCCAGTGAGATCCGAGTCGAGCGTCCATGCCACCTGCTCAGAAAGCGCCAGATAGGACGTCCAGCTATCGCCTCCTGTGAGGACGAATGGCTTGCCAACAGGCCGATACATGAGCATATCGGATCTCAAGGGTCAAGGTTCGCGGCGGTTGTCCAGATGCTCTCCAAGTCCGGGCTTCCGGCCTCGACAGACCGACTTCTCCGGGATGGCAGCGTCGCTCTCGGAAGATCATGGAGTTGGCTTCGTGGACTCCGCGCGGCGGGCACATGGTCCATGTACCTTGATTATCCAGTCTCGACGGGATGGAGCGGGAGGAAGAGCGCGGGTCGGTCTCTCATCGACGGCATCTCATGCGCCCAGCACTGACCGATTGTTTCCGGCAGATCCAGAAGCGCACCGCGTGCCACGTCACTGATCTGGAGCCATCCTCCCTCAAATTCACTCCCCACCCCGTCCCCTCCGCCTCGTCCCCCCGCTTCCCTTGGCTTTATCATAATTCACCACCCTCCTCCCCCGCTGAATCTCCACCATCCGCCACCTCACATAAAGCATCACCGCATCCTTCACCCCGACCAATAAACACCCCCCCACCAGACTCCGCGCCCACCGCTCCCCCAGAAATGGTTTCCGCCAGCTCACCGCACCTGCGAACTTCACGCCTGCGACGGAGAAGGGGGTAGGATTGGAAGCGATCAGGGCCGTGGTCCAGACGCGCGGGAGCAGGGCCAGCAGGAGGTC
>JAWDJV010000152.1:0-33381 GCA_033119285.1 Teratosphaeriaceae sp. CCFEE 6253 | reverse complement strand
CGTAACACTCTTGGAACTTCGCGCTCGGGTCCTTCACTGTTGCGTCGGGCAGACTCGGCACTTTGGAGATCTGTAACCGCATCAGCATCAAAAGGAGCCATATCAGACTGTACTGACCCACCAGGTTGATGACGTCCATGCGGAAGCCGTCACATCCCCGGTCCAACCACCACTTCATGATGTCGTTGTAAACGGCCTGGCGGAGTTTGGGGGTCTCCCAATTCAAGTCGGGCTGCTCTTTGCAGTACAAGCTCGAGACACGTCAGCATCAAGGGCGACCGATACGGATCGACAGATCTTACTGGAGATAGTACTCTTCGGTAGCCTCGTCCCATTGCCAAGCACTCCCCGTAGAGAACTCCTCCCTCCAGTTGTTGGGCGGCAACCGCTCTCCGTCCGCCGAGTACTTCGCCGGCCGCCACCAGAAGAAGTCTCTGTACGGATTGTCCTTCGACTTGCGAGACTCGACGAACCATTCGTGTTGATCGCTGCAATGGTTGACGACGAGGTCCATGACGAGCTTCATGTCCCGCTTGTGCATCTCCGCAATGAGCTCGTCGACGTCGGCCAAGGTGCCGAATCTCGCATCAATCTCGTGGTAGTCGGAGATGTCGTAGCCATTGTCGATGAAGGGGGACTTGTAGACGGGCGACAGCCATATCACGTCCTGATCCCTCAATCAGCTGGGCACAATCTTACCGACGATCTCCACTCACGACTCCTAGATCCTTCAGATAATCCAACTTCGATATGATGCCTTGAACATCCCCCATGCCATCACCGTTGGAGTCACAGAAGGAGGCTGGGTACACTTGGTAGATGCAGCATTCCTTGAAGTGAGCTCGCTCCTGGTATTGTCCAGGCGCGGTCTTCTCGATTGAGCCCATCTATGATTGACAAAACCCGAGATTAAACAGATCGTTCCTCGGCTTTCTAAAGAGGTCGTCGTACCTTGCCAGATTGTCGGTCGTCCTTTGGCGACGGTGTAGAGCCCGAGCCTCTGGGAGCAGCAAAGGATTGGATTTCAAGGATTTCCTTCGCCCATTGGCCGGTGATTCGGAACCCGGCGAAGAATGGTAATTCTGCTAACGATGTAGGTGATCCGCTTAATGGGCTCGGCTCGGTGTCTCCTCGTTGCCCTCTACAGCACCCAATGGAATGGTCTAATGCGTTCGACTTGTCCATATGCGAAGCTTGGGTGACATCGCCGCAGGCTGGCAAACACAGTCTGCCGAGTGCCGAGTCAGCAACACTGGTTCACGTCTGTCAGCCGCGTCACTGCTCCTCAAAGTCGAACTAAGAAGCGTTTGCGGCTATCTCCACCAATAACTACGCCGCCCTCGATAGCGGCCAGGAGATACTCTGCCGGTGTCTCCGCCTCCGCCTTTGTCCACGTGCTTATCTCCTCCACCCATGTCACCGTGCAGGTTACATACATGTATGTACACCTATATGGTCTCGCGTAACCCTTGGCCATCTTCACGCATATCGCGAGAATAAGGCAACATGAGCACCGTGCAAGAGGTTGGCCGGGATCAACCGTCCATCGACGAGAAGGCCGACGATGTCAAGATCGAGATCAGCGATGCTCGCGAGGCGACGGCGAAAGAGCACAAGCTCACCGTGTTGCAAGGTCTCAAGCCGTACCGGAAAGCAGTAGGATGGAGTGTCCTGTTGTCCATGGCCGTCATCATGGAGGGCTACGACACGATCCTTGTAAGACTTTTTGTCGTCGGATGATCTATGGTCGTGTGCTCACGTGCGACGCCAGATTGGATCGTATCTGGGCTTCTCATCGTTCAACAACACCTTTGGGAACCAAATCGTTGAAGGCGAACCCTCCATCACCGCACCCTGGCAGAGCGCGGTGACCAACGGAGCGTTCATCGGGGAGATCCTGGGCCTGCAAGTGACCGGATATCTCGTCGCCTCGTATGGCAACAAGAAGGTCATGACGGGGGCGACAGTGATGATGATCGGCTTCATCTTCATCTCCTTCTTCGGCAAGACCCTCGGCGCCCAATTAGCTGGCCAAATTCTATGCGGAATCCCTTGGGGCGTGTATCAGACGGTCACGACGGTGTACGCTGCCGAGGTGATGCCTGTCAACTTGAGAGGCTACCTCACCTCATATGTCAACCTCTGCTGGGTCATCGGGCAGTTCATCGCTTCTGGCGTGTTGGTCGGCGTCCAGTCTCGCACCGACCAGTGGGGTTGGCGGTAAGGCACGTTTCACAGCTCGAGGTAGCCATGCTGACATCAAACAGTATTCCGTTCGCCGTTCAATGGATCTGGCCCATCCCCTTGATCCTCGTGTGCATCTATTGTCCTGAGAGTCCGACGTGGCGTGAGTGTGACCGCTGGGATGCTCGGCCTGCGCTAACGCAATGTCAGTCGTCGAGCATGGCCGCCGGGAAGAGGCAGAGAAGGCCGTCAGCAGACTTCAAAGTAATACCGGAGTCGACATTCCGACGCCTCAAGAGACTGTGGCCTTGCTTGCTCAGACCAATGACTTCGAGAAAGAGCTCACGAACGGCGTCGGCTATCTCGAATGCTTCAAGGGCACCAATCTCCGCCGGACGGAGATCGCGGTTCTGACCTGGACTGCTCAGCAGATGTGTGGGCCTGTGTTGCAGACGTGTACGTGCAACAATGCTCGCTGTGCAGCATGATTGGACAACGTTCATGCTGACCGCGTAGATGCCATTTACTTCTTCGAACAAGCTGGACTGGCCGACACTCAGGCTTTCAACATGAGCCTTGGCCTGGTGAGTTGGACATGGGCGGTTCGTTGATGGCGCGATACTAACTCGATTCCTCCGCAGTACGCCATCGCTTTCGTGGGTACCATCCTCTCATGGCCAATGATCAACCGCTTCGGACGTCGCACCATCTACTTGACTGGCATGGCCGGCATCGTCATCTCCCTGGCTCTGGTGGGCTTCATCAACATCTCAGGCAGCTCCGCGAGCGCTTCGTGGGCCATCGGAGCGTTCCTCTTGATCTTCACGTTCATCTAGTAAGCCGATTGATAAGGGTGGTCCTGGGAGGAGGCTGTCAGAGATAACTGCTAATTCGTGCACCCATCGCTTCCAGCGATTCGACCGTCGGACCACTGACTTGTAGGTCGCCCCGAGTCCGATCCATGGCCTGATGCTGACATCTGATCCAGACGTCATTGTACCCGAAGCACCCTCCTCGCGCCTTCGCCACAAGACAGTCGTGCTCGCTCGTAATGCATATAATATTACGTGCATCTGGACGGGGGTCCTCACGCCATACATGCTCAACTCGACCGCCTGGAATTGGGGGTCAGTGATTCAGCCATTGCTGCGAGCCCTAGACAGCTGACTGATCCGTTCGCAGAGCGTATGCGGGCTTCTTCTGGGCCGGCTGGGCACTCCTCTGCTTCATCTGGGCCTACTTCCGCATCCCGGAGACGAAGGGCTTCACGTAAGCGTGCCGCCTTCCAAGACTGCAGCGTGAAAGCTTCGCTAACGGCATTGGCTTCCTCGCAGATTCGCCGAGATCGACGAGCTCTTCGAGAAGGGCGTGTCCGCCAGGAAGTTCACCGCGCATCGAAGTGAGGTGGGTCACTACTAGAGTGATTGCCAATTTGCATGGAGACCCTGCAATCCTTCAATCTAGTCTACGTAGCGACCGCGAGACATTGCTAGCATGCTCGCAATCCTCGAATGCTAGCATCTGACGCCGGAGTGCCAAGAGCTTTGCCTTGTCATCCGCTCCACCCGTGTTGTTGCCATGGCCGCAAGTAGATATCTCATGAGTAGTGATGTGTACAAGACGCATTCCGCTTCGGTGACCGCTTGGTCAATTGAGCACGCATCATGATCCAGCCTCTGAAGTTGATCTGCTCCTACTAGGCAGCCCGGCTCCGCCCGACGTGTCAGTGCGATCGCATTGCAGCGTTTCAGACGGCTTCGACCGTCTCATGGGCCCGCCACCAGCCCAATTGCTTGCAACCTCACCCTATCCCCTGCGGTCTGACGCAATATGCCGTTGGGCCAGTCGGCTCGGATGAGTGGAGTAGTATCCCGACCGTGGTGCATGCGGCAAGCTGTCGCAGAAAAGGCCTTGTGCTTGTCGCGACTGCGCTGCTTAGGAGCAAGCGACCCAGGCGACATCTCATCGTCCTCAGGTGCCTTCGGACGCTCTGCATCATGTAGCGACTGCTGCAAGTTTCAAGGACTTGCGCGTTCGCCGATGCCGTGTCGATATCCACGGTGTATGGCGGCCTTTCCAGTTCCAGCCTCCGTATTTTGAAGCTCACTCAACCGGCCGCAGCCTGCAACCCCCTGAGCGGCGCCGGCAGCGCCCCATCCCCACGACGCGCACCCTTCTCCCTCCGCCTCTGCAGATCCGCCAGCACCTCCCCAGCAACCGCAACAGCACTCTCCGGCATCCCCGCCAACCTCGCCACCTTCAAAGCATGACTGTCCCTATTCACGCCTCTCCGCAACCTGTGCACATAAACCCAAGTCCCGTCCCCTTCCTCCGCCACATCCGTGCACCAGCACCCCAACTCCTCGAAGTCCCTCGTCATCTCCGCCAGGACATGGAAATGCGTCGCGAAGAGCGTCCGGCAGCGGTTCACGTACTGCAGGTGATGTAGCGCTGCATACCCGACCGCTACCCCGTCTTCGGGCGTCGTGCCCCGACCGACTTCATCCATGATCACGAAGGAGCGGGGCGTGGCTTGCTTGAGGATCTCGGCCGTCTCCAGCATCTCGACCATGAACGTCGACTGGTCCTGGTAGAGGTTATCGGCCGACCCTACACGGCTGAAGATCTTGTCCACGAGGCCTATCTCGGCGTAGTCGGCCGGCACGAAACAGCCCGTCTGTGCGAGGATGGTGATTAGGGCGTTCTGCCGGAGATACGTGCTCTTCCCGGCCATGTTGGGGCCGGTAATGAGGTACGTCTTCTCGCGCTCTCCCACGGCGCAATCATTGGCCGTGAAGGGCCGGCCTTGCTCTTTGAGGCCTACGTCGACTGTGGGGTGGCGTCCGCCGATGATGTTGTGAGATGTACTTTCGTTCAGGACTGGGCGGACAAGGTTGCGGTCTTTGGCCGCGGTGGCGGAGGAACATGCGACATCTAGCTCGTCGAGGACGGCGGCGTTGCGACGGAGCTTCATCAGATTCTCGAGGACCTGCGCGCGGAGCTTGCCAAGGACGCGCTCCTCTTCCGTGCGGATGCGCAGTTTGCTGTCGTCGATACGCACGCCGAGGTGCGTCCACTCTGACAGGTAGAAGGTGCGTGTACTCTTCGTCGAGCCAATGACGCGAGCACCGGGTAGCGCAGCCAGCGTACCTTGTGCATCCCGTCCTTTGATATGGCAGTAGTGTCCGAGCTGAGCACTCCATCGTAAAGTCAAGCTCTCGGCCCTCAGCTCTGCCCGTAAACGCTGGGCAAGTTCGACCTTCAGCTGCAGCAGCTTGATGAGATCCGCATGAGCGCGGTCGAGGGTGGGTGAAGCTTGCTTCCGCATGATCCAGATCTCGTCCGACAGATTGTCTGCAGGAGCGTCTGCGGCTTTCGACTTAGACGCACGGCGCGAGAGCCTGGGGCCGTCTTCGCCAGCAGCATCCGCGCTCGCGACCTCGTCGGCCATGTTCTCAGCTTCCTCCTGCCCTTCAGCCTCGGCGACATGCTGCCGGTCCAGTCCCTCCTCATCGATAGCTTCCTGAATGCTCTTCGCGGCTTTCGCCGGACCATCTAAATCAAGTCGTCTCAGCACGTCCCATAAAAACGTCAGCTCTATCGGCTGGAGGGTGGGCTGCCCATCGACCTCGATTTCGCGCTCCTGATTAGCAACAATGTGCTCGTGAAGCAGCGTGACCACGCGGCCCATGACATCAATCGTATTAGCCAAGTCCAACAGATCATCTGGACTCCCTTTGCCAGTCGCAAAGCGCTGTAAGAGACGTAAAGTGTCCGCCGTACGGCGGAGTAACGCAATGACGTCCTCGCGCAGCGCGTCCTGGCCGAGCATCTCTTGCGCCAGGTCCAGCCTGTCATTGATGATCGAGAGTGACATGCTTGGCGACACGAGACGCTGGCTGAGCAGACGAGCACCACCCTTCGTCACGGTATTGCGGACTGCATGGAGCAAGCTGCCTTGGAAAGTGCCATCTCGAGACGTGCTTCGGATCTCGAGTCCGCGTAGACTCTGCTTATCTATCGACATGTATTCGTCGTCTGATTTCCGTACCGGCGGCTGAAGCTGGACGGTAGTGTCACGAAGCTTGTCGGCGACGTACGCAAGCACCAAGCTGCCCGCATCGATCTCCGGCATCGTGAAGGCCTCTACCGCCTTCTCCGTAACAGCGCGCTCCAGCATAGGCGTCCAGTCGTGTACGGATGTCGCAGACGTCGCGGCGGAGTGGAAGTGGATGGAGTATCCGCCATCGCCGAGCATCTTCTGCAGCTGGTCATGCCCTGCAAACTCCATAGACCCGTGCAGAACGACTTCGCGAGGACCAATGCGTGCTACGAGTGACGGAAGCATGGCCAGATCGCTGCTCTGCGTGAAGAAGTCGCCGCTGGACAGATCAACCCAGCTCAGCCCGACCTTGGTCGTCCGCCTGTAACGCTCGTACGCCTCGGACCTGCCTGCACTGCCTTGCTTAGCAGGCAGAGCGCCCTCGATGTGTACCGCAAGAAGATAATTGTTCTCGTACGGATCCACAAAACTCTCGTCGATCAGCGTGCCCGCCGTGATGACCCTCGTGACTTTGCGATCGTACATCGGCGCCCCCGTCTTGCCCGATCGCTCGCCCTCGGGTAAGCGGATCTGCTCGCTGATCGCAACCTGCTTCCCCAGATCCTGGACGAACATCTTGAGGTACCGATCGAGCTGACTGGCCTGGAAGCCCGCCATGGCTACGTCGCCGAGGACAGTGGCGCGTTTCGCTTTCTTGAGATTGACGAGCCGGGCGTATTGCTCCACTTGGTCGAAGTACATCTCGTAGAAGTCGCCGACGCGGGTCAGGACGACGCAGTCTTTGAACTTGCGGACGTTGTTCAGATGTTGCTGTAGGACGGTGGGATACGTCTTTGTCGGGACTTTGTCGGAGTCATCGGGTGGCAAGGGTGGGAGCATGCCCTGGGCGAGACTGCTGGCCTTCATCACCGTCCGGGTTTTTGCTCCACGTCGCCATGCATGGCCGCCGGCATCGACGGCTGGCGATCGCTGCCCGTTCAACGACTCTCCCAGCGGCCGACATAATAGGGACCGCCGGGGGGCGCTCGCTCGGACGAGCCTTGCACATCTCCATGGCGATATATTCATCTAGCGGAGCCCAGGTCGTACGCAAGAGACTTGATCCAAGGAATGGCAATCAACTGCAACACGCGCATGTTGCTGATGTTGACTCAGCGTATCTCTCGCATTCCACGGTCAGGACTGCACAGTCGTCCTCCTTGGCATATACATGAAGCGATCGAACGGAGAGACGCGTTCAGGAGACGCGGTCGAGCTACATGGTATCGATAAGAACCCCCTGTCCTCCCCGCGAAGCTTAATTCCAGCCATCAATGTCATCGTCAATTCGAGCTCTGCCAAGTACCGGGCCACAATCGAGGATTAGACGTCTCATCACGACCACACTCGCTCTCAGACACCCCCAACGACCCTCTCCACGACCATGGTCCCACCAGTAGACCACGGCTTCGCCCCCCTGCAGAACGACCTCCTCCTCCGCACCGCCCGTGGCGAGAAAGTCTCCCGCCCACCATGCTGGGTGATGCGACAAGCTGGGCGCTACCTCCCCGAGTACCACGAAGCCAAGGGCAGCAAGGACTTCTTCGAGTGCTGCCGCTCCCCCGAGATCGCCTCGACCCTCACCCTGCAGCCCATCGAGCGGTACGCGGGACTGATCGACGCGGCGATCATCTTCTCCGACATCCTGGTCATCCCGCAGGCGATGGGGATGGAGGTCGTGATGGTGGACGGGAAGGGTCCGCATTTCCCCGAGCCGTTGGGGAGTCCGGAGGACAAGCAGTATGGCGAGGTTATGGCGAGGGAGGTGGATGTGAAGGAAAGCTTGAATTACGTGTACCAGGCAATCACTTTGACAAGGAAGAAGCTTGACGGGAGAGTCCCGCTGTATGGGTTCTGCGGGGCGCCGTTCACGTTGATGTGCTACATGGTTGAGGGGGGCGGGAGCAAGATCTTCCGGCAGACGAAGACGTGGATCTACAAGTACCCGGCGGAGACGAAGGCGCTGTTGCAGAAGATTGCGGAGCTGTGCGTGGAGTACCTGGCGCAGCAGGTGCTGGCGGGGGCACAGATCTTGCAGGTCTTTGATTCTTGGGCTGGGGAGCTGTCGCCTACGAGCTTTCGGGAGCTTGCGCTCCCTTACCTGGTCTACATCTGCGACAACCTGCCGGCGAAGCTGAAGGAGCTGGGAGCGGAGATTGTACCGATGGTGGTCTTTGCCAAGGGAGCTTGGTATGCGCTCGAGGAGCTGTGTCAGACAAAGTACGATGTCATTGGGCTGGACTGGCTGCACGAGCCCAAAGAAGCGTATGCAGTAGCGCAGAACTATGGCAAGGTCCTGCAAGGTAACGCGGATCCCGGCGTGTTGTATGGTGGGCAGGAAGCGATCACGAAGGTGGTGAAGGAGATGGTCAAGGGCTTTGGTGGTGGGACGCAGGGGTGGATCGCAAATCTGGGACACGGTGAGCTTTCGCCACTTGCCTGCCACAGACGGAAGCTGACGCGATCACAGGCATTACTCCTTTCGTCAAACCGGACGACTTGAAATTCTACTTTGAAGAGATCCACAGGCTATCAGGTAATTGACTCCTCGATCCCGCGCTATGAGACGCACATGCCAACCAGACTACCCTCTAGGTGTCTACCAGGAACGACGCTCATCCAGAAGAAAATCATCGGCTGCACAGCGCACCAACTCCGGCTTGACGGAGGCCGAAAGGTTGATGCACGAGCGCAACATCCTGTCCGGCGACTGGTAGACCGCCGTCGAAACCCGCCACCAACCCAGCAATCCCGCTCCACCTCACATCAGTGGCTCCTCTTGGGCGGCTCGCCAATGTCCTCGTACCTACCACCACGCACACATCAGTCAGCCAGAAACCATCAACGCGCCACCCCTACACAGCCCACCCCCACCAAACCACCACCACGACGTCCGCCAAAAGAAAGCAACTCCATCACCCACGCATCAAGACTGACCAATCCGCCGGGTGCTTCTCAATGAACGCCCCCATCAGCCCCTTGCACTCCTCGAGATCCAGGTTCACGACCTCGATCCCCTTCTGCGCCAGGAAGTCCTCGCCGCCGACCAACGTCGCGTTCTCCCCCATCACGACGCGCGCGACTTTGTACAGGATGCACGCGCCCGTGCACATGTTGCAGGGGGAGAGGGTGGTGTACATCGTCGCCCCCTTGTAGGCGGAGGCGGGGAGGCGGCCGGCGTTCTCGAGGGTGGCGATCTCGGCCTGCACGGGAAGTTTGTTAAGGGGATGGCCCCGGGAAGAAGGGAGAGTTGGGGTGGACCCTGTGTATTGGGGCGGGAAACGACGTACATGTAGCGTGGCGCTGTTCTTCTGGAGGCGCATGTTGTGCCCGCGCCCGAGGATTTTGCTGTCGGCGCTGACGAGGCAGGCGCCGATGGGGATCCCGCCTTCGCTGGCGCCAAATTTGGCTTCCTCTAGTGCGGCTTGGAAGCCGGGGTCGTCCTTAGACATGTCTGCTCAATGCGATTTCGAGATGTGATATTTGATTGGTGATGAAATGGTGGTGAGGTGAGGTCTTTTCCTCAAATGAGATCTGCCGAAGTCGGCCGGGAGCTTGGCGAGCTTGTGTCGACATACTTATGTACATGTATTGGCAACCGCGCTTTACATGTATCAATGCTACAGTCTGCGGAGGCAGCATGGTGGCATGCAAATCTATCGCGGTAGATGTACATATGTAATCTGCCGTGGCTGGCACACGTAAGAAATTGCACTTATATTTGTGCTGAGATTCTCCCTGGACGGCTGGGACGCCTATCCCTCGATACAGCACGATAGAGCGATACCTTTCTCGAGGATAGCGGTCTAGCGCTCGAGTCATCTCGACGGCTGTTGCCACTTCCCGAGTACCGTCTCGACGCGAGCGCCTGAGGTCCCAATTAACCCTGGAGACACGGAAGCACGTTGAACATGCCTCCGGATCCGCGTCGTGGGCGTCCCCAAGAGAATTGCTGCGATGGAGCCGCATTGGGTTTGAGAGGTCAGACTAGGTGGCTGTGGACATCCGATGTCGACTCGCTCGGATGTCACATCGGTCTCGTCGTAGCAGACGACGGTGTACTGGCTTGTTCTGCCCCGACGTGTTTCCCCGGCGTCTTCGAGCGCACTCGCAGATCAGATTGGTATTGATGGTTGGACCGTTTGGTTGGCTTATCGCGCACAACCACTTCTTCTGGTTTGGGTGAATTGACGACGGAAGTAAGGTGAGCTCCAACGGGCCGATCCGAAATGCGGGCCGGACCTGCATGACGTGTGGCGGGTCACGGATTTAGGGGGTCGTTGCTGCCGGCGCATCTTGTTGCGGCTGGCGCTTGGCGGAAACAATCACGTCGACGGCAGCAGCACCACGAGGCGAGTGGACTTCGACATCACCCTGGACTCGGAGAATCCGCGGCAATACGGACGTCAGCTCGGTGTACCCGTAGGAGCTTACGCAGAGCTCTGGGAGCGCGCGGCGCCACTAGCCACACGCGTTTCGTCCAGCGCCTTGGCCAGCTCTCCGAGCTTGTCGCACGCTGCTGAGCTGCAGCAGCACGATAGCACGACCGCGAGCAGGCCATTCGTACGCTCTAGGAAGGCACGATGGATCCGTCACAGCGCTGGCCGCATGGGTGAGTAGCCGATAGCCGCTTCGGTGTTGTCGACCCACTGACACCACCTCGCTCCAGCCCACCGCACCACAACCCTGCGCAATCCTCCTCCGCCAACCCCAGCAATCTCCCACCGCCACCCCCCGGCGCGCAGCCCTTTTCCTCCTTCCACCAACCCGCGCACAGCCTCGCCAGCTTGGCCGGCATCAGTCAATCCTCGCCTCGCCAGCCCCATCCCCTCCCACATGGGCCCGGGCAGGATCGAAGCTTCCCCATGACCCATCAGCCGCCGGGCTTCCCGCTGCCGGGCCTGACGCAGAGTACCGGCCACCCACCGGCGCCGCCCGAGCCCGAGCGAGATCGCAAGCGCGAAGACGAGATGCAGATCAAGCAGGAGGAAGATCGCCGCCGCGAGCACCTTGGCGAGATGGAGCGGCAGCGGATGGAGCAGGTGCCGCCGCATCAACCACAGCAGCAGCAGCAGCAGCAAGGTCCGCCGCTGCGAAGTCCACAGCAGCACCACCAGCCGCCCATGCATCTTCATCAGCCCGTGGCCGTGGGGCCGGGCCGAGTACACGGTCCGAACGGCATCCTCGGCAACCCAGCTATGGCGGCAGGCTCGGGACCCCAGATGCCGCTCGGCGCGCCGTCGGGACCCGGTAATGTCTTCGCCGGACAGCCTGCTCAGCAGATGCCGATGCGTGAGATGCAGCCGAGCCTCCTGATGCCATTCGCGCCGCAGCCGCATCCACATCAGAACCAGCCGCAGCAGCAGCATCAGCAGCCGCCACAGATGGCTCCTCAACCTCCACCCCTTCAGCCTCAACAGCAACCCCAGCAGCCCATCCTGAACGACGCGTTGTCTTATTTGGACTGCGTCAAGGTCCAGTTCTCCGCCCATCCCGACGTCTACAACCGCTTCCTGGATATCATGAAGGACTTCAAGTCCGGCGCCATCGATACCCCGGGCGTCATCGGCCGCGTCTCGAGCCTCTTCGCCGGCACACCAGAGCTCATCGAAGGGTTCAACACCTTCCTCCCCCCCGGCTACCGCATAGAAGTCGTAGCTGGTGACGGAGACGAAGGCGGCGTGGGGCCAGGCGGCCTAGGTGTAGGAGGCGGACGGGGCGCGATCAGGGTCACGACGCCCATGGGCACGACGGTGCAGGCTATGCCGCAGCCGCAGCGCCCGCTCTCGCGTCAGGACGGTCTCGCAGCCTCCGGAGGCCGGTATACACCCCAACCACCGCCCGGCCAGCAGCAGCTGGGCGTTGGGCTGAACTTCTCGCCTTCCTCGGGCCGAGGACTGGCCAATGCAGCGCAGCGGCATCTCAGTCCGCTGCCGCACGAGCAGCAGCAGCAGCAGCAGCATCACAATCCGCAGCAACAGCAGCAAGCCATGGCCATGCATGCGCAGGAGCGGCGGGGCGTGGATAGCCTGCAATCCGCGATTGCGGCGTCTGCGACGTCCGGCGGCGGATATCTGCGCGCGGGCGGGGCAGCGACGCCGTTGCCGGGACAACAGCAGCTGGATGGCGAGGGCGGCATGGGTGGTGAGGGGCCGATGGGGCCCGGTGAGGGCGCCGTTGACGGGGTGCTGGGGCCGGGGGATAAGAGGGGGCCGGTCGAGTTCAATCATGCCATTGGGTATGTTAATAAGATTAAGGTAAGCTCCACCTCATCGTCGTTGGGCATGGCGGGGCGAGCAGCTTTCACGGCGCTCGCCCTGACCATCTCCGCCGCTCACGCACATTCACAAGGCTTGGCTGACATATCTATTCCTTCCTTGCAGAACCGCTTCGCCGCCCACCCGGACATCTACAAGCAGTTCCTGGAGATCCTACAGACCTACCAGCGTGAGAGCAAGCCCATCCAGGACGTTTACGGGCAGGTCACGCGCCTGTTCAACAACGCGCCGGACTTGCTCGAGGACTTCAAGCAGTTCCTCCCCGAGAGCGCCGCGCAGGCGAAAGCTGCAGAGCGTGCGAGACGCGAGGCCGAGGAGGGCGCGATCATGAGTAATATGCGTGGGGATGGCGGTAGCCCGGTGATGAGTCGGGAAGTGTATGTCGGCACACCGAGCCATGCGGGCAGGGGGTTGCCGCCGGTCGGGAACTTTGCGCCGACGCCTGTGGGCAAGAATGAGAAGAAGAGGAAGGGGGAGAGGCAGGGGACGGCGGATAGTCTTCTGGCGGGACCGATCGGCGGCGGTGGGAAGACGCAGGGGTTTGCTGCGGGCCAGGCTGGCAAGCGGCAGAAGCAGACGCACACCGCGGCGACCAAGACGGCAGGCGGCGAGCAGCTTCAAGTCCCCGTCAGCCCCGGTCTGGTCCCCGCGCTCCCGGAGCCGCTGCGCCCGACGACCACGAGCGCGGCGACGCACGAGGAGCTGGCCTTCTTCGACCGCGTGAAGAAGGCGATTGGGAACAAGGGGACGTTCAACGAGTTCCTCAAGCTCTGCAACCTCTACAGCCAGGACCTCATCGACCGCACCATCCTCGCTTTCCGCGCGCGCGCCTTCATCGGCGGCAACCCGGAGTTGACGAAGTGGTTCGAGAGCTTTCTTGGCACGGACCAGGAAGGCCCCGGGGGCCGCATCATCGAGAACAAGCCCCGCATCCCGACGGGCCGCGTGAGCCTGAGCAACTGCCGCGGGCTCGGGCCCAGCTATAGGTTACTGCCCAAGCGGGAGCGGCAGAAGACGTGCTCCGGGCGGGACGAGCTGTGCAACAGCGTGCTGAACGACGAGTGGGCGTCGCACCCGACGTGGGCCTCGGAGGACAGCGGCTTCATCGCGCACCGCAAGAACGTGCACGAGGAAGGGCTGCACCGGATCGAGGAGGAGCGGCACGACTACGACTATAACATAGAGGCCTGCGCGCGCACCATCCAGCTCCTGGAGCCCCTGGCGCAGCAGCTGCGCCGGCTCGGGGAGCCGGAGCAGCGCGCGTTCGCGCTCCCCGCGGGCTTAGGCGGGCAGAGCGTGACGATCTACCGGCGCATCGTGATGAAGATCTACGGGCGGGAGAAGGGGCACGAGGTGGTGGCGCAGCTGCACGCGGCGCCGGCGCAGGTCATCCCCGTGCTGCTGAACCGGCTGAAGGAGCGGCTGGAGACGTGGCGGCTGGCGCAGCGCGAGTGGGAGAAGGTGTGGCGGGAGCAGACGCAGAAGATGTTCTGGCGGAGTCTGGATCATCAGGGTGTGATGGGTGCGGGCGGGGGGAAGGGGGATAAGCGGCAGTTCCAGACCAAGACGCTGCAGGGGGAGATCGCGGTGCGGCATGAGGAGATGCGGCGGCTGGAGCGGGTAGTGCACGGCACGATGAACAAGCCGCAAATGGTGTTCGAGGTCCGGGATGCGGGCGTCGTGGTGGACGCCGCGTGGCTCGTGCTGGAGAGCGTGCGGGGCGGGATGGAGACGGAGCACCCCAAGCTCATGGGCTTCGTGCGGGAGTTCGCGCAGCTGTTCTTCGGGCTGGAGGGCGAGGCGTTCGCGGCGGGGCTGCGCGAGCGGTACGGGGGCAGTCCGCCGAACGAGGTTGCGGAGGAGATGGGGTCGGGGAGCGAGGAGGCGGCCACGGGCGGGCGCGGGAGGAAGCCCGCTAGGAATGGGAATCTGCTCCGCACGGCGCTCGATCGCGGCCGGAATGGGAAAGTCGGGAGGGCGCCGCGGGACGGCAGCGCGGCGTCGGTGAGTCGGGCCACGACACCTGATGTCGCGTCGAACGCGGGGGATCCGGAGGACATGGCGCTCGACCCCACTGAAGAGCCCGTGGCGACTGAGCTCGCGAAGCCGACCGAGAAGCCCATCGCCCGCTGGTTCGAGCACCCCAGCACGGGCAACGCCCGCGGCGGCGGCGCGGATGTCGACCCGGCGGAGCCGCGGCCGCGCGACGTGTACAAGCTGTGGGCGGGCACGAGCCTTTACTGCTTCGTGCGCATGTTCCTCACCCTGTACGAGCGCCTGCTCAAGCTGAAGCTCGCCGAGGCGGAGGTGGTGGCCGCGGTGGCGCACGCGGAGACGCCGAAGCCGGCGCTGGAGATTGGGATCGTGGATAAGCTGCCGCTGGACTTCTTCCCGCCCAGGGACGTGGACGCGGGGAGTGGAGTGGGGAGCAAGGTCGTCACGGACGGCGCGGCGTACTTCTACTACCGCCAGATGCTCGGCAAATTCCGTGATGTGGTAAGACATGACTACGAGTTCGGCGAGGTGGAGGAGGCGCTGCGCCGGTTCTACTTGCAGGCGGGGTTCCCGATGTACGCGTTTGAGAAGATGGTCAATGCGACGAGCCGGTTTGCGCTGCAGGCCATGAGTGGCGAGGGGAAGGAGAAGAGCGGGGAGGTGTTTGGGCTGTTCCGCCGGGATCGGGCAAGGGAGGCGACGACGGCGCAGGCGCAGACGGAATATCGGAAGGCGGTCGAGCGGCTGGTCAAGGAGGGGGACCTGTACCGGATCGACTACGTGAGTCATACAGAGCGGTGCGACGTGGGTGGGGGGCTATTCGCTGACGAGTGTTGTCGCGCGCAGGACCAAGCCCAGCAGACCATCGCCATGTTCCTCACCAAGAAGGACGACCCGGCCTACTACGACGACGGCTCCAGCCCGCTGGACCAGGAGAACCGGTGGCGCGGCTACATCGCCTCGTACCAGACGCTCGACGACACCGACGGCCTGCCGCGGCACAAGCTGCAGCTGCCCCTGCTCCTCCGCAACGCGCGCACCATGGGCGCGGACCCCACGTCGGCCTCCTACCCGCCTTCGCCGCCGCTCCTCCCGGCCGACCGCGCCGCGGCCGCCGAGTTGGACGGGAGTCACGCGGCCGCGACGGCGCGCGTCATGGCCCGCGTGCTCGCCGCGCGCGGGGAGGAGAATCTCCGGTTCCGGATCGAGGTCAGTCGGTTCTTTGCCAAGTTCGAGCCGGAGACGTGGGAGGGGTGGGTGCAGCCGTGGGCGGACCGGGTGGGGGGGTTGGAGGGGGTAGGGGATGCGGAGAGGGTGGTGGTTGAGAGAGGGGAGGTGGTGAGGGAGCGGTTGATGTTGAATCATGGGGGGATGAGGGGGTTGAGTCGGGAGGAGGTGGAGCGGAGGGGGGAGGCGTTTCGGGGGCTGGTTGAGGGGACGGTGGGGAAGGGGGAGGAGGGTGCGGGGGACGGGGTGGGGGATGAGATGGAGGTGGATGGGTAGGTGGATGGTGCTGCGTGAGGTTGCGCTGCTGTGGTGGCTTTCGCCATCTGGGCTTTGGGCGGCGGTGCTATGGGCGGCGTGGCTGCGGCTACAGGCATCTTGGGTACGCGGACATCCTGCTCTGCATGACGCTCCGGCCATTCGCTCTCTGCTCTTTGCGGAAGGCCGATTGATGATGAATAGCCTGTACAAGACCATCTTTCCCGAAGGCCGCCTCCGGTAGGCTGGTCGCCGTGTGCACTTTCCGCGGACGATGACGGTGGACGATGGGGATCCTCGTCGGCGCCGCTGCCCGACACGCTTCTCTGACCTTTAGCCGCCAGCAAGCAAGAAGCACAGCGCCCAGGCCACTCTTGTCCCCGACAAGCCGTGCGAGATGCGGCCTTGGCATCCGACACTCTCTTACCCCGCATGCGGGACCACCACCATGTACTTCTCCACATGGACGACGTCCCGTCCAGGGACTATGTCGTGACTCCACCGCGGACCCCAACATTGATGGTCGACTGATGGATCCGGACTCGCGGGCGGCGACAAGCGTGGCCGAGGCGTGCGAACCTTCCCACCGCGGAGTCGCTGGGGCCATGACGGGGCGGAGAATCCGAGGAGCAGTTCTTCCGCCAGTGATCTGGCAGCACGACGATGCGGTCTTGGACGACGACTCCCGCTTCTGTGCGGCTCGGGAGGCGGGGCGCTTGCATGCGGGAGCCGCTAGTCGGGATGGGCATGGGGCCTTCGATGTGGAGGATTCCGTGCCTGGGCTAGCGGCGGGTGGGCGATGCTCGAGGGTGGCCGGGTGTTCAGGTCCACCCGGAAGTGGGATGGCTGTATAAGAAGTCTGCTGTCGCCGGCAACGCTTCGCTCGGTTTGTTGGATCTGCTAGGGACGATTCACGGACCACGATGCTGTCCACCATCACGTCTGCGGTGGCGTTTGCCGCTGCTGCACAAGCTGTGAGCTTCAGCGTTGGGTCCACGGGCGGCAATGCTACCTCGCCGTACCAGTATGGTGAGTGGAGAACTGGTTGGACAACAGTGAATCAGACGGGTTTGCTAACAATTCCGTGCCAGGCATCATGTTCGAGGACATCAACAACTCGGGCGACGGCGGCGTCTACGCCGAGCTCGTGCAGAACCGGGCCTTCCAGGGCAACAACGTCTACCCGAGCAACCTCGCCTACTGGAATGCTTTGGGCGACGCCGCCCTGTCCCTCTCTAACTCGACGCCCCTCTCCGCCGCCCTGCCGACCTCGATGCAGGTCGCGCTGCAAGCCAACAGCAGCGACACTGTCGGCTTCTCCAACGTCGGCTACTGGGGCTTCCCCGTCGTCGCCGGCACGACCTACAAGGGCTCCTTCTACGTCAGCGGCGGCCTGGACGGCAACCTCACCGTCTGCCTGACGTCCAACGACGACCTGCAGTACGCCGAGGCCTCGGTTGCGGTCGCCAGCGGCGACGCCTGGACGCAGTACAACTACACCCTCACCCCGACGGTGTCGGCGCCGAACAGCAACAATACGCTCAACTTCACCTTCGCCGCGTCCGACTTGACGGGGGCGGTGAACTTTGACTTGCTAAGCTTGTTCCCGCCGACGTACAAGGGTCGTGAGAATGGTCTGCGGATCGATCTGATGGAGGCCATGGGAGGACTTAACCCGTCGTTCTTCCGTGCGCCCGGTGGCAACAACATCGAGGGCCTGTTCCCGCCGTACTGGTGGAACTGGACCAAGACGATCGGCCCGCTCGAGGACCGTCCCGGTTACCCTGGTACCTGGGGTTACGAGAACACCGATGGTCTTGGGCTGATTGAGTATATGCTGTGGGGTACGTGACCTCGACGATGACTTCTCTCCGATACATTCGCTGACGACATGTGCGCAGCCCAGGATCTGAACATGGACATTGTGCTCGGCGTCCACGCCGGCTATTGGCTCAACGGCAGCGTCGTCCCGGAGAGCGGGATCGACGTCTACGTCCAGGCCGCCCTTGACGAGATCGAGTTCTTGACCGGCGATGCCTCCACCACTTGGGGCGCGCGCCGTGAATCGCTCGGCTACGGTCCCTTCGTCGTCAACTTTGTCGAAGTGTAAGCCCGCCCTCCTCCTCCTCCTCTCTACGCCCCGCCATACTGACTATTACCACAGCGGCAATGAAGACTCCCTCGGCGGCGACGGCCCGGACTACGCCGGCTACCGCTTCCCGGCCTTCTACAACGCCATCTCGGCCGCCTACCCGGACATCACCATCATCGCCTCCTACTACGACGTCGACGGCGTGCAGCCCCCATACAACGCGTCCGGCGACTTCCACGAGTACGCCATCCCGCGCCAGATGGCCGACCAGTTCACCTACTTCGACAACTACACCTCGGAGCACCCGATCCTGGTCGGCGAGTACGCCATCATCGAGTACGACACGGGCAACAAGACCGGGCCCGAATGGACGCCCGGCGCGCCGCGCGCCTTCGTGCCTTTCTGGTACGGCTCCGTGGCGGAAGCCATCTTCCTGCTGGGCGCGGAGCGCAACTCGGACAAGATGATCGGCGCCGCGTACGCCCCCGGGTTCCAGAACCTGAACAAGTGGGAGTGGATCCCGGACCTCATCGAGTTCGACGCGTACCCCGGGCACACGACGCTGTCGACCAGCTACCACGTCATCCAGCTGCTGTCCGGGACGCGCATCACGGAGAACCTGCCGCTCACGTATGATGGGGCGTGGGGCCCGAGTTTCTTCGTCGCGGGCCGGAACGCGGTGACGGGGTCGCACATCGCCAAGATCGTCACCTACAACGCCACCGGCGCCGTACCGTACGACGTCGCCTTCGACGGCGTCGGGGCCGGCGCGAGAGGGAAGCTGACGTACATCACCGCGCCCATGAACGCCACGAACCCCATCGGCGGCAACGTCGTCGAGACGCACACCGCGTACGTCAACGCGCTGCGCAATGGCTCGTTCGTGTTCGAGCTGCCGGAGTACAGCGTCGCGGTCCTCGAGATCGGGGCGAATAATGCCGGGGCCGGGCACGGGTACGGGAGCCCCGGGAAGAGAAGGGGGTGGAAGGGGTTCAAGTCGTGGGGGAAGAAGAACGCGCACCAGGGGTGGAGTGGGAACGGGCATGGGTGGTGATCTCCCCCCCCTCCCCCCGTCGCGTCTTAGGTCTACGAGTGATGTGGGTGAGTTGAATCAGGCCTGAGAGTGGTGGGAGGTTGATGGACGGTAATGTACACAGCACGATCGCAATGACTTGACGTCCATCCTCGTTCGATCAGCCGCTGGGGTTCATTTGATGTCTCTCTCTCGCTCCTCGCACTCGTACCAGAGCCAAGAAGGCAGGCATAGCCCATTGCTTAGCACCTTCCGGCGTCCGCTCAGCTCATACGCCGGCGGAGATATACCGCCCTTCCCATATCCCAGTGGTGCCCTGTTGACAGCGAGCTCGAGGTGCAAGACGTCTGTACATCTCTCGAGGTGCATGCACCGGAATCCGGGGAGTCTATGACAAGGGATGACCCCGGACTTCGGCCCCCGTTCATATTAGACAGCTTCGCGGTACTAGAGTACTACACGTACTCTTTCAAGAGTGACTGGGGCCAGACTCCCGCTGCGCTAAGCATACTCTATTAGCCCATCGCGGCCCACGGCTCCCGATGTGGTGACCGTAGCCGCCCTGTCCGCCCTTGCTCGACCCGAGTTCCCACGGTCTAGAATCCGAATCAAGCAGTCGAGGCGGCAGTCCAAGGCACGTCGGGACGAGCAACACCGTCCGCCGGTGACAGGCCCTCGCAGCACTACCTCCGTCCGTCCTTCTCCTTGCTCCTTCCACCTTCACTCCAGCACCGCCTCGTCCATATTCCTGACCCAGACCGCAAACCACTTCACCATCCCCACATGCGCCACCACACTCACCTTCTCATCCACCGTATGGATATTCCCCAACCCTTCCCCCCCCTCCGGGTCGTATCCGGGCCCGAACCGGAAGATATGCTTCGTCAGCGGCCAGTAGTACCGCGTATCCGTGTTCCCCGTCATCATCCCCGGCGCGACGACGATGTCCCCGCCGTACACCGCGCGCGTGGTGCCGGCGAGGATGGCGTAGGGCGAGACGCGGTCGAGGTCCGTGGGGGTGACGGGGGCGACGTTCAGCGTCGTCTCGCTGGGCGCGAGGGCGATGGAGAGCGGGGCCTCCTTGACGCCGTCGAAGGCGTGCAGGGTCAGGTTGTACTTCTCCGCCACTTTCCCCGCGAGGTCCGTGAGGTGCGTCCAGACGGTCTGGGGCGTGTCGCCGATGTTGATCCGGTGGTTCACGGTGACTGTGGTGCGCTCGGGGAGGGCGTTGACTTTGACGCCGCCGGTGATGACGTCGACGGCTTGCGAGGTCTGCATCAGGTACTTGACCGGCGGGCCCATCTTGGCCGTCTCCAGCGCCAGCTCATCCGGACGCGCCTTGTTGCACGTCGGGTGGGCTGACGAGCGGCGCGCATGCAGCAGTCTGCCGAGCGTCTTGGGGAAGGCGGGGGCGTGCTCGGCGCCGCATTGCAGCAGGCCGAGCATGGGCGATGCGTCGGCGAGGTAGGTCGGGTACTGCGTGGACTCGATCGTGGTGATGAGCTCGCTGAGCACGCCGATGGAGGTGTGATCGGTGGGGATCGAGGAGTGCCCGCCGGGCATGCGGACGGTGATGTGCACGTCGGTGTAGCCCTTCTCGGCCACGCCGGGGAGGGCGAAGACTTGGCCCCTGTGTGGCATGTGTCAGTAACAGAGGGTGGGCGTGTGGTAGTGGGGTGCGGCGATAGCGTACCATTGGTTGCCAAAGCCAGCGCCCTCGTCCACGATCGCCGCCACGCCGTTCTCGCGATAGCGGTCAATGAGGTAGGGAGCCAAGCTTCCCGCCCCCTCGCGTCCACTGATCTCCTCATCGAAGCCGAACGAGAGGATGATGGTGCGCTTGGGCTTGTAGCCCGCATCGAGCAGCAGCTCGACCGTCTCCATCGCCGCGATGAGCTGATTCTTACAATCACTCGACCCGCGACCCCAGATGAACTTGCCGTCAAAGAACCCACTAAACGGTGGATGTGTCCACGCGTCCACCGTGCTGGCGGGCACGGGCACGACGTCCTGGTGTGACATGAGCACGAGCGGCTTCAGGCTCGCGTCGCTGCCCTGCCAGGTGTACAGCAGGCCGAACGTGTTGATCTTCTCGACCTGGAGGTCGGAGTGGATTCGGGGGAAGATGTCGGCGAGGTAGGAGTGGAAGGCGTAGAGGTTGTCCCATCTCTTGTCCTCGCCGACGGGGCCCATGTCGTCGAATGATTCGGTGGCGATCTGCACGGCGCCGGAGTGGCGGAGGATGGAGGCGGTCTTGAAGGCGTCGGTGCCGATGTAGTCCAGCATGCGGTCCAGCTTGTCGTCGGTCGTCGCGGGGAAGAGGGGCGGAGGCTGGAGGCAGGAGGACTTGGCCTCGATGCCGTTGCCATGGCCGTCGTGCGTGTGATGATGTCGGCGGGTGTTGAGGAGCGGTGCAGCCAGGTAGAGGGTCAATGTCAGCAGGAGGACTGTGGACAGCGAGCGGCGGACATGGCTCTTCGGTGTGGGCGACGGAGCTTGTTGCTCGACAGTCGGGAGGGTCTTCTCCATCTTGGCAGAGGGGATGAGGGAGCGGAGGGGAGAGAGGAGGTGGGGATGGGAGAGATGCGAGAGGTGGTATACTTATCCTCACCACGACCGCTGATCGTCGAGCCCGTGACGCCCGGTAGCCGTCGACCTGCTATCTCGAGCTTAGACCTGGAGTCGTTGCGATGCGGCGAAGTTGCCTGGCGCCATCTCGGCCAACGCTTTGCCCTGCCAAGACATTTACCCATTCACCTCCATTCTCACCTGCCACTTACCGTTATCCTGACATTCACGACACGTCTACTCTATATCATGAGACTGTACTGGACGATGCGGACCCGGTGGAAGACTCGTAGCGATGATGTTCCTCCGTGCGAGTGAAAGCGACGCCGTTTGTTCCGACAGGACACCCCTCCATCCGTCTCTGCAGAAGCACGACCCTGTGTCGTCCACATGGGCATCTGAACATCATGCCGGCCCAGAGACGGTGGTGCTACCCGGGACGAAGGGTGTCGCTGGCCGTCAGACTCTGGAGGGTCCAACAACGGCACGACGCATTCACCTTTGTGAGCGGCGAATCTCGTCCTGCCCGTACTCACATACCTCTGGTGCAAGGGTGGACATGGCATGGACTCCGCGCGAACCACAGCCTGCCCATCCCCTTTGTCGTTTTTGAGCCATCGCACGTTTCTGTATCCGCAGAGCTCCTCCTGCCAAGTCCGTCGACGAAACAAAGAAAGCATCCGAGCAATCGTATCCCCCCCGAGTCTGCCATACCCCCCATCCTCTCCCTGCCCAGACCTACCCAGCAAGACCAACCCAGCCAAACACCCCGCAGCATTCTCCCTAAACATGCACTTCACCACCCTCCCAGCCCTCGCGGCCGCCCTCCTCATCGCTACAACCCACGCGACCACCTTCACGAAAACCATCGGCTACCACTACAGCACCCACGTCGCCCCCGCCCTCACCTGCGGCAGCGCCATCTACCACCACAACGACCGCAACGACCGCTGCCCGTCCGGCTGCCGCCTCGCGCCGCTCAACTACGGCGCGGCCACGACGACGGCGTACGAGTGCAGGCCCACCGCGGCCGCAACGCAGGTGGCCGCGCTGCCCATCGTCGCGCATCTGAGTTGCCATAGTGAGCACCATGGGTTTACCAGCACGGTGACGCCGCAGTTTGGAGCGAAGTGGACGACGTGTGGGGGGGTGAAGGCGGGGAAGACGGTGCAGGTCCCGGCTGTGACGGTGGCGGTGGTGACCAAGAAGGCGTAGAGTAGATGGTGTGTGTGTGCTTGGGGCTGAGTCTTTGAGAAGGCGTCAGGAGGCTGAGTCGAGGGAGGACGGTCGGCTTTGGATAGCGAAGCGGTCGTTGAACTCAGCGCTCTGTCTGGCTGCCTCACGAATCGGACGTCGAGCTCGATCAATACACCTTAACCCTCATCCAATCCATCATCTCCCGCCCCTCCCTCGGTCTCAGCTCCCGAGCCATCTCCTTGACCCCCTCATCGATAGGCTGTCCTTTATACCGCAAATCATACTTCGTCGCGGACTCCCAAAGTGGCCAATATCCCGCACCCGCCAGATCCCTCGTCGCCACCGCCAGGATCACAAAGCACAGAACCAGGATGCCCGCCGCAATCGCCGCGTACGCAATCAGCGAAGCCCTGCCCACGACAATCTCGTACCTCAACCTGCTCAACGCCACCTTCGTAGGAGGCAGGCCACTCCCCAGGCGCTGTGTACTCGCATCGTCGATCCCCAAATACGCCAGGAAATCCCGCACCTGCGTCGTCGTCCCGTCGCTGCCTCCCCCAGTCGACGCACCATCCGCAGTCCCGATCAACCCGCCCGTGACGTCAAAGGACCCCCCGCCCTGCGAGCGTAAGAAGAGCGTGTCATCGCACCACAGCAGCGGCACGGCGAGGAAGTTCTGCAGGAAATCCGTGCAGATCGTGCGCGTGCGCGGGTTCCGGGCCGCGAGGACGGAGCAGGACTGCAGGTAGGTGTAGGGGAGGATGGGGAAGACCGGGGCGCTGCCGGGGAGGGCGGTGGTGAGGCCGGTGAGGGCGGCGAGGCCGTCGAGCTGGCGTTTGGTGGTGCGGCGGCGGCGGCGGGGGAGGAGGATGCTGTTGCTGGTGGTGGAGTCTGGGGGTGTGGAGGAGGAGTTGAGGAGGCTGTTGAGGAGGTCGGTGAGGTCGGCCGAGGACGCATCGCTGCTCTCTGTGGAGGTTGATGTGTCGGCTGAGTCGGTCGTGTCGGTGTTGCTTGCTGCCGACCAGTCTTGGAAGGCCTGCATCACACTGCCCGTGCCGAGCGCAAAGTCGGCATACGCAGAGAGTAGATCGGATGCCGACAGTGGAGCGTCCTCTTCAGGCTTGTCGAGGAAGCTGTGCCATGCGATGGAGCTATTCGCGCGATGGAAGGCCACGTCGGCTCGTCGGAACGTCGTTGTGAGTGTGGTGGTGACGATTGGTGTCTCTGCATTGCCCAGGTGCCACGACGTGTTCGACAAGCATGCCTGGCCTTGGGTTGCCAGCGATGTTGGACAACTGATCATCCCTGGACAGACAGCCCTGTCAGCATCCTATCTTGATCGATATGCAGATGTCACGATACTCACTGGCTCGAATGACGTTAGGACTGGGATTCGCGAGGCACAGTCGAGCTGCTCCCTGCGCCATTCCAAGCGTCTGGCACTCCGCATTGGGGTCAAAAGTCCAACTACCGTTCACATCCCCCGCTCCATACCTTAGCACGTAGCCCTTGATATCGAAGACCGTCTGGACATCCGCTTCCGGCGTGCTCCCATCCAAAACGAGGCCCACGGGTACTGCTCCGGGCAGGAACACGGTCCGCTCGCAAGTAGGTGTCTGGCCATCAACGGACAGCTGTGCGCAGGACATCGACCTTTGGTCGTTGGGTGTAATGTCTACGGAGTGCTCGCTGTCCGACAGGAAGGTCACGATTCCGGTGGAGAAGATGCGGTCGATTTCCAAGGCTACGATGGGTGCACGGGAGGAGTTGAAGAAGCTCATGCCTTCGGGGGTACTGAGGGTGTAGGTGGTAAGGTGGTCGAAGGCTTGACGGGTGCTCACATCGCCTGCGCACGATCAGCTATGGTCGAGCCCACAGATTAAGGTGAGGCGCTTACTCAAGATGATGATGCCGAGTATCGGTATGAGGACAACGACAAGTAAACGAACAACAGCCATCACCCTCACCGCCAGCTGCGAGGTTCCTCTTCCAAAGCCGAGCACTGATAGACCGACGTAGCTGGTGCCAGGATGCACAGCCAGCACCTTTGCAAATACCGTACCCTCTGGTCCACCCACGAGAATCGATTGCAGTCTGTCCAACGCTATTGCGAACGTGATGGACAGCAAGATGTCCGTGAAGGCGGACAGCAGACGGAGCGTCAGTATCGAGTGTCCGATGGAGTCGCCGACGAAGTAGAGTCCGGCCGTGAAGGTGCTGGGCTTGAGGGCGTAGGCCACCGTCAATGCGAAGAGTGCGGTGGCCAGAAGCCAGCTGACCCAGCCGAGAAGCGTGTGTCGTATTACGGCGAGGCATGTGCGAGGTTTGCTCAGGGGATGAGGTCTTGAGCCCACGGCTACGGGTTTCTCGTGGCCTGACGGGTGGTATCTGAGATTCATTGCTGCGTTACCTGGCTGTGGGTACGCCATGGTAGATGGGTTGAGGTCGGCCGGATCTGTAGCTCCGTCTTTGGTCTGTGAGAAGCGGGCGAAGATCTCGAGCGAAGTATTTCAGTCCTGCTGTTGAGGATGGTGCGGATTGGTCTAGCTATGTAGATATCACGACCGTAGGCCGTGGACTGGCATCTCCTGCGTGACACAAGGCTGTGCACGAAAATGATCACCTACGAATCAGTATACATTGTACCATTGCGGGCGGCCTCAGTCAGGAGACAGCACTGTACATGGCCAAGAAAGTGGCATGTCCCAGCTTGGGGCTGAGCCTCACTGTCTGTGGTACATTGTAGGGGACACACGTCAACGCCCTCACCATGGCAAGCTTGCGGAGTGGTCGTGTCGTCGTGCGGACAAGGTCTCCCTCCAGCGACCCTAGCACGTATGAGCTGGCAGCTTTGTTGTTCACTTGAAGTGTGCATTGTTAGCATCGGCGTGCCGATTGATGTAGAGTAGAGACACGTACTGCCGAAAGTGTGTGGTACCATGCCAAGTGCGCTAGAAGGGTGTCTCCTGATGCCGAGAGCGCCAGGCTCATGCAGATAGCCCCCAATCAGACTAGAGTGTCTATGAAATCACCTGACAAGCCTCATAAGTGATTGGGATGTTTGAGACACATAGTCGGATCCTCAATGACTATGGCGGAGGGCGACTACGGCGCGAAAACAGACTGGTGCTGTGGACCATGTTGATGGCCGACCTGTGACTCTGAGGGCCGCTAGTTGGTGAAGTGGTAATCGGCCCGGCGTTTAATCGAGTCACTCTCTCCAAACCATCAGCCTCTGCCGTGGAGCCCATGATCCCCTGGCATGCATCTACCGACAGCGGATCGATGATCAACGCTCTCTGAACGGGCGCGACACATCCCGCGGGCCCGACACCAAACTCCCTGCCCCAATGAAATAGCCTTGCTCTGCGAAGCGCGGGAAGCGAGCAACGCGTCCGGTCCGCTCATCGTCGATGACAGCTATGCCGAGTCTCGCCACACAGGTGCAAGGCTCGCTCGTGGTCGGAAAGTGCGCGCCCCGTCGAGCCGATTGATGCGTTTGCACCGAGCTGCCTCTGTTGGCAAGGGCGCGCATGTACATGCGGTGCGCATTGTGCATCGGCATGTCGTGTGCCACGTCTGGTGGGTGGACGATGGCGTGTAGTTGGCCAAACGAATTCATAGCGTTCACGGGGTCGATCCGTGGGACATTGTGGCGACTTCTGCCAAGTAACACATCGTCCATGACTTCGTGGTGGATGAAGTGGGTGCCGCCGCCGCAGATCCAACCCTGGTTCATGTTGAACCACGGGTATCGCTCGGGACATGTCTCCTGAGCCACATTGAGCAGCTGTTCGACCCGGACGTCGTACTGCTGGAGTGCTGCCGAGCCGCGAGCTTCTGCTCTCTGACGGGCCTCGCCCCCTGCGTTCGATCCCTCATATTGCTGCGTAGTGACAGTCGTCGTCGTCGTCGTCGCCTGTGGTAGGGCGGGTGTCTGTGGTTCTGGCGACGGCCCTATCGTCGAGTAAGTGAACTCAATCGGATTGTACTGAGCCGATGCTTGCGGAATGGGTGCCGGGGTATAAACAGGTGGCGCCGGCAGCTGAGGTTGCTGGTACTGGGTGCTCTCCCACTGAGAGTACGATCCAGGTTGTGCGACAGGAGCCGGGCTATAGGGTGGTGGCGCCGGTGATTGAGCTTGTGGATAGTGCGTAGGCTGCGCCAACATGTATGCCGGAGACAGCATACCATAGCTCTGAACTTGGTATGTCGTGGAGGTCTGGCTAACAGTCTGTTGGCCTGACTGCTGCGCCCCAGCGTATGTGGGCTGGCCCGGCTGGGCGCTGACCATGGGCATCGGACTACCCGGATATGCATATGAGCTCTGACTGAACGTCTGCTGGCTCTGCTCAGGGAGTTGACCAGTCGGCAGCGGCGTGACGGTTGGCGTAGAATTCTGATACCAAGAACCATATTGTGGATTGCTCATCGCTGCTGGAAAGTAATACTCTCTTGTCAAAATATGTGCGGCCGGTCGGGAGAGTCGGTTGCGAAGATGTGTGCTATTGTATATCCGGCGATGGCTACGTTCAGTGAGTTGACGTAGTTCCAATGGTGTTCGATCCGTGTGGAGAGCTATGCTACACAAGAACAGAAAGTAGCATAGGCCGAGTAAGATATACGCTTGTTGGTGCCATAGTCAACACAAAGCGAGGCGCCGGAGCACGATCACTGTCGGACGCCACGCTGAGATATGTTGAACACATTAGCCTTCCGTCAAATTCGCAATCATCATCCCGCAAACCCGAGCAGGCCGTGATCGTGACAACATCGTAATCGGACAGGATTGCTCATGCCTGTTTGCGTTGACCGGTATCGCTCAGGTGCGCATCGTGATACTGATGGACCGGGATCGCGTGTAAGATGGTGCTGCTCATGATCTTCGGAGCATGTCAGAGCCGTGGCCGTTCGCCGATACCGGGGAAGGTGATGTGTAGTAATCTACAGCCTGTCAAGCCCGCTGAAGAGCAACACTCATCGGCCATGTCGGTGAAGTGTTGATCAGTGCGTGGGGACGGACGGTGGAAGCAACAAAGAAAGGAGAAGATGGAGTCCGAACAGAGACGCTGCCGGTCCCAATGCGGAAGTAGCTCGGCAAGGCTGACCCGAGGGATCCCATGCATCCCCGTCTTTGGCATGTGATTGACGATCGTCGCACCCCAGCAATGTCAGCCCAAGACCATTCGAAGAGACGAAGGTAGCATACGTATCATGCCCGGCGATGAGTTCACGGCACCGGGTGCGGACCACCTCAACAACTCAACAAGCCCAACACTGACCCCATCCCCAGACATCCTCACCACCCTCCCCCTCTCCGCCCTGCACGCCGAGCTAGCCCGCCGCGACGACCCCGCCAACGCTACCTCCGTCCGCCCAGCCTGCGGCACCAACCCTTCCCAACGCCACCCCTACAACACCCCTCTGCACGTCCTCGCCCTCCTCCTGATCCTCACCCTCTCGACCCTCGCCTGCAGCCTCCCCCTGCTGATCCGCCGCTATCCCCACCTCCCTTTCTTACCCAGCAGCAACAATGGCCGGCTCCTTTTCCTGTCCCGGCACTTCGGGACCGGCGTCCTGCTCGCGACGGCTTTCGTGCACCTCTTACCGACGGCGTACACGTCGCTCACGGATCCCTGTCTGCCGCGGTTCTGGAACGAGGTCTACCCGGCTATGGCGGGGTTCGTGAGCATGGTGAGCGTGATGGGGGTCGTGGGGGTGGAGATGGGGTTTGCGGTCAAGGGGGCCGGGAGGCACAGCCATGGGGGCGAGGGCCTGGATGTCGAGGGGTTGAGGGGGAGTGGGCATAGGGGTACGGAGCATGGGAGAGGGAGGGACGCCAGGCAACAGGGACAGCGAAGGAGGAGAGGGGGTTACGATGCAGTGGAGGAGGATGACGAGGTGCCGCTCAGGAGTCCGGCGCTCTCGGACACAGCTTCTACGGAGGCTACGCTCAATAAACCTCTGCCACCCGAACCGCCGTTCGCGGACTCAGATGATGGATCAGAGGACCTGGACCTGGACGAGCTGGACCCAATCATGGAAGAGGACCAGCGTCCACTAAACGGCTTCACCCACCCGCCGCCGCCCAAACGCTCCGCGCTCGCCAACGGCCACCACCCCAAACCCTCCAGCAAGACTCACTCCCGCAACGTCTCCTTCACCGGCCCCCCGGACATCATCCCCCCCTCGCCCACCACCTTCGGCCCCAGTGTCAAGGACGCCGCGGAGCAGCGCCTGGTCCTGCAGTGCCTCCTCCTCGAAGCCGGGATCCTCTTCCACTCCGTCTTCATCGGCCTCGCGCTCAGCGTCTCCACGGGCCCGGCCTTCGTCGTCCTGCTCATCGCCATCTCCTTCCACCAGACCTTCGAAGGGCTGGCCCTGGGCAGCCGGATCGCGGCCATCAAGTCCTTCTCGCCCACGAGTCTGAAGCCGTGGATTATGTGTTTGATGTATGGTGTGACGACGCCGATCGGGCAGGCTATTGGGCTGGGCGTGCATAGCTTGTACGATCCGCAAGGGCAGACGGGGTTACTGATGGTGGGGCTGGTGAATGCGGTGAGCAGTGGATTGTTGGTTTATGCGGGACTGGTGCAATTGCTGGCCGAGGATTTCCTGAGCGAGAGGAGTTATGTGGAGTTGGTGGGCCGGCGGCGGTGGGAGGCGTGTGGGGCGGTGGTCGGGGGCAGCATGCTAATGGCTTTTGTGGGCGCGTTCGCATAGAGCTGCAAAAGGCCATGCTGCGTTTCGTCGTCATGCCGTGTCGGATGTCCCGCCTGCTTGCCTCATCCTGGCCGCCTCTTGACGAACTCCTCAAGATCGTCCCGCGTCGCCACGCCCAGCACAAACCTCCTCGCCGGATCAGTGACCACAGCAAACCCCTGCCTCTCACCCGTCCCCTCTCCATCAAAGAACGCCTCGAGCTCCTCCAACGGCGTCTCCAGCGTGATAACCCTGTATCCCTTCCCACCTTCCTTCCTCGTCCGCTTGAACTTCACCATCGCCTTCTCCACCAGATCCTCGTCCCGCACCTTCCGCGTCTCGAGCAACTTCCGTAAGTGCGCGGCAGAGAGGTAGCCGAGCAGGGCTTTGGTCTCTGGGTGCAGGACAGTGAGGTGCGAGAAGTCGCGTTCGAGGGCCGACATGAGCGCGTGCGAGACGGGGGCGTGGGGCGTGGTGGAGAGGGCGGGCGGGGGGTCGAGGTCCTCGACGCAGGCGCCGCGGTATTTGTTTGCCCATGGGGAAGGTGGGGTGGGGGTGGGGTTGCCGTTGGTGGTGGTGGGGTTGGAGAGGGTGGAGCCGGATGCAGTGGCTTCCGCCATATTGCGAAAGCTCGTGCGGCCTTTTCAGTGCGTTGACTTGGTAGTGGTGATGTGTCTTACAATAATGTCGAATTGCTCGGCTTGTGATTAGAGTTGCGTCAGTCGGCCCGAGCGCCAGCGGAGCTTGGTTGGAGCTTCGCTTCGGACAGACTCCCAGCCTCTGCCTCTCCAGCGACAGCGACGACGAGGTGAGTCAATGTGCTCTGATGTGCTTTGTACGCTCTTGATACAGCTTCACGGCGACCATTGACCTCACCCATCGCCGTGCCGACGATCGATACACTCCGGAGATAAGCTAACATCATCCAGCAGCGACCATGCCTCTCTTCCCGAACACCAGCGCCCTGAGCGCGACCTTCGGCGCATGCTCCCCCTTCCCCGCCCAGCAGCCCGCGCAACCCAAGCGCTCACCCTATGCGGCGCGCACCGAGCTGTACCAGTCCTGGGACGCGCTCGAGGACGCCAAGGTCAAGACCCAGCAGGTCGGCAATGAGATCGCCAAGGAATACTCCAAGGCCAGCAATGCCGCCCAGGCAAAGGCGGGCGCCATCGAGCTGTACTCGGGCAAATACTACGCTGCGTATGACCGCCACTCCGAGCCCGTGTGTGTGAAGCGCAGGCTGATGGAGACCGCAGATGCACCTTCGGCGGGCTCATGGCCTGCGGCCTGACCCACTGGGCCGTCACGCCCCTCGATCTCGTCAAGTGCCGCCGCCAGGTCAACTCCAAGCTCTACGTGGGCAACATGGACGGCTGGCGCAAGATCATCGCCGCGGACGGCACGCGCGGCATCTACACCGGCGGCTCGCCGACCTTCTTCGGCTACTCCATCCAGGGCGCGCTGAAGTACGGCGGCTACGAGTTCTTCAAGAAGTTCTACTCCGATCTGGCTGGGGAGGAGAACGCGGTCAAGTATAAGACGGGCATCTACCTCGCTGGGTCGGCGTCCGCGGAGTTCTTTGCGGATATCGGACTCTGTCCGTTGGAGGCCGTGAAGGTGCGCATGCAGACGACTATCCCGCCCTTCGCGACCGGCACGCTCAACGGCATCAACACGATTGTGGCGGCGGAGGGCTTCGCTGGGTAAGCATCGTACCTCCAAGACTACCCCCCTCCTCCGATCCGCTATGCACGGTACTGACGAGGCATCCGATAGACTCTACAAAGGCCTCTACCCCCTCTGGGCCCGCCAGATCCCCTACACGATGATGAAGTTCGCCTCCTTCGAGACGATCGTGGAGATGATCTACCACCGCCTCCCAGGCACCAAGGCCGACTACTCCAAGGGCGCTCAGACCGGTGTCGCCTTCACCGGTGGCTACCTCGCCGGTATCCTCTGCGCCATCGTCTCCCACCCGGCCGACGTCATGGTGTCGAAGCTCAACGCCAACCGCATGCCGGGCGAGGCGGGCGGCGCGGCCATCTCGCGCATCTACAAGGAGATTGGCTTCGGCGGGCTGTGGAACGGGCTGCCGGTCAGGATTGTGATGATCGGGACATTGACGGGGCTGCAGTGGATGATCTACGACTCGTTCAAGATCTTCATGGGCTTGCCGACGACGGGCGGGGCGGCGCCGCCGAAGGAGACGGGGATCAAGGAGAAGGTGGAGAAGTTGGTGAAGTAGGTGGGCGGGTGATGAAGCAGGGCGGTGTCAGCTAGGATGAGGAGGAGGTGGAGGGAGGAAGGACGGGGCTGGGGCTGCCTGATGATCTGTAGAGTATGTCGCTGCGATGGCTGCCCTGTACATGCGAATGACAATGACAGCGCAGGGCGATTTGCATGTGACAACCCTATTGCCAATACCTCGTGCACCAGCCAATCGGCACGCTTGCTCTTGCTTATCGGAGCCAAGAGGCGGCGACAGGGCTTGGCCGACATCACTTCGTCCTTCCTCCACAAGCAAACCCGACCTCATGTGCCAGTCATGAACCCGCTCATAGGTCCACATCGGCTTGCAGGAGCGATCCCCTCCGACGAGGTGAAGTCCGGATAGAGTTGCTCGTGTTGGCTGCGTCATTGGCGCGTGGCCGGCGCATCCTGTCGCATGGGCTAAGGCAGCGTTGGTGTAGTGAGGCATTAGTATGGTGTGATCGTTTCGTCGAGTCGCTATCCTCCTAAGTCTTCCACTTCGACACATCCTCCATCCGAACGCACCACTACCTAAAGTCCTGAGTCAGGCCGCGCACATCTCCCTCCAGCCGCGTCGCACAAGCAGCCCGCAGCAGATCTCCAGCATGTCCGACCCCATCCACTCCACCGGCCGCGGCGGTGAGTCCGCGCAACACCGACGAACAGCATCAGGCCCCCATGAGAGCTAACTCAATCGGCTGCAGGCGCCGGCAACATCGGCCCCGACTCCTCCGCCGCCTACACCGACGGCGGCATCACGCGCGAGGGGCCCCTCGGCGAGTCCGCGCGGGGCGGCGACTACAGCGCCGGCCGCGGCGGCGCAGGCAACATCGGGACCCCCCGCGAGGGCACACCGCGCAGCGGGACCCCAGTCCAGCGGTCCGAGGACATGGTGCCGGAGACGGCGATGCGCAGTGCGGAGGGGCACGAGAACTACCACACGGGGCGGGGAGGCAGTGGGAACGAGCACCGGGACAAGTATGGGGGCCACAGTGGGCCGCAGAAGGAGCATAAGGAGGGTGGGGGGCTGATGGAGAAGGTCAAGGAGAAGTTGGGGGGGCATAAGAAGGAGTGAGAGGTGGGAAGGATTTGTTGATGGGTGATTGACGATATATACCACTGCAGTCGCGCGGTCTTCTTTGGTTCGGCGGAACACGTACTATGAGGCTTATCAACGAGGATTGAACACGATGTCGATTGACATACACGTTTCTAGATCTGTCGCTATCCTGCTGGAGGATGACCAGATGGACTTTCTGCCTCACTCATATACTTCGTCATCGACGACAGCCTTGCTCATGCAGCGCAACGCAACGACTTCACAATGCTGTGGATAGGTCGGCAATTTCGACTTTCTAATGTTTATAGTGGCACCGTCCCGTTGGACGCCAATGCGCTTGAGCAATACTGCCTCAATCAAAAACGCAAGTATTTCGCGCTCTTCACTGACGCGACTTCATTCCGCCACCAAGAGCAGAGCTACTCAAGACTTCATACC
>JAWDJV010000151.1:0-33422 GCA_033119285.1 Teratosphaeriaceae sp. CCFEE 6253 | reverse complement strand
CGTGCTTCGGGCCGTGGGCTATGTCGTGGGGACGCTGACAGTGGCCACAAGCCTCGTCTCCTCGACCCTCCGAGATCACTTTGCGGTCCTTGCGGCCACCTGGCCGACCTCACGCTCTGTCCGCTTCTCTCTCAATACTCAACGCCCTTCGGAGCATTGCGCAGTGGAGGCGAGATGATCGTTGAGTAAGCCGGCCTCATCGACGAGCTTGACCTCATGGATGGAGCAGGTCTGCGGCCATCTGATGCAGATTTCGGGGCTTCCGCAGCGACAGGGCACGAAGGCCGTGAGAGGCCGTGATGTACTCAACGGTCGACAGCGGCGTCACCCGTGAGGCAGGGCCTGACGTATGAAAACGACGATTATCGGATAGTCTGGTCGTCGGTCTCGAGGCTGACTGCTGCTGGCACCTCGACGGCAACGCAATACCGAGAGCAGATCTCCCAAGACTCGTACACTTAAGGACGAGAATGCTTCAACGTTGACGGCGATCGACAAAGTTCGCCCGACTTTTTGATTGACGTTCCTTTTCGATGGGTTACCACATTGCCTTTCGGACCTTGGAGCAGTTGCGCACGCGGACGATGCTGTTGAAAAGGCCCGACAAGAGAGGGAATAGAACCTAGTCGTGACTGGCGACCGAGCGAAGAGCCTACCACAGGTGAGTGGCCGAGAATGCACTGGATCTGCGATTTAGCGGTGCGCTTGAGCGTCGCGAGCTGGCGTGAGTCTGAGTGCTTGCTTGCCCCATTCTCGATGAACCGTCTAGTCCCACCCCGCCCAAGCCCTGGCTCCTCACATAGGCCTCTCGGGACCAGCATGTTGGCAATCAGACGCGTGGTCCACAGAGCGAAAGCTAGCTACACGAGCATGAGCCGAATGGAAGGAACGGCTGGAGCATGCGAGGGCCATTATCGATGTAGTAGAGTTGCTCTCCGAGCGCTTCAGCCGAGCGCCGGCCCAAGTGTTCGAGAGTCATCAGCCCAAGGGTGAAGGTGGTGGCAGATGCTGCATGTCTCGGTGCAGCTTGATCAGTGAAGGACTGCAGACGGATAGAGGGCACGGAGAGTGACCTGCATAGCACATAGTCGAGGCCATATTGACAGTCGCAGCTACATCGGAGCTTCCTCCAACTTTCAACGGCGTTGCCCATATGCAATCATCCGAACGTGTTCGATGGACTGAGCCAGCTTCAAATACGGAAAGTACGTCAAGCAGAGCGTACACCGCTGAAGGGAGGAGTCCCGGAGCAGTACGTCATATACTATAGTACCTCCAAAGCTGTTGGTCAACTCCGAGTACGATAGTACCTAGTGGTGCCGCGCGCGGTACTGGCTTGAACACAGCCAGAGGTGTAAGTAAGCAATCCAATTCAATAGACGGCTCCGTCTAATTGACTTAACGGCTAGTGTAAGGTCGCTTAAATTAAGCGTTTAAGAGGAGGAGTAGGCTTAAATTGCTTAGATTGCTTAATGTCTACTTAGTGGCTCGCCTTAGCACTACTCGACGGATCGGCGCTCCTCGTCTACTAGATAAGCTTATAAATGGACGGGAAGGGCCGATACTAAGCTCGCTCTAGCACTGTTAGGCGGCGTCTAAATAGCGGAGCTTGCTCCGCTAGGCGTACCTACCCTCTTCGGGGGCTTAAACAGTAAGCTATTATTGTCGTTAGCGGTAGCGGAGGGGGGGGGGGGTAAGAGGTTCTCTATACCGCGACTAATTAATAAGACCGCTCCGAATCTAGCTAAAGTACTACGTGTACTTTATCGTTTCTACTACTAGCGATCGTCGTCGTGTACCGAGTGCGGCGCTAGCCTCGCTAAAGACTCGTTCCGGCTCGTCGGACATTACCGGCGTAGTATAGACGTCTAGTACTATAGCCGATAGATGCGGCCACCGCTAGCGCTGTTCTAGCTACTACTAAAGCGGTAAGTCTCTAATACGGAGCTTCGTAGCTCGTCGTAGCTCGACCGAGTACTAGTATACCTACTCGATTAGCGTGTTGCACTACTAGCGGCCTACTAGATTGTCCTCCTCGTCCGATATTACGTCCTCCTCTACCTCGGTACGCTTCGGCGGCGGCTCCTTAGTAGGCGGAGCTAGCACGTCGCCGCCGCGGAGCTGCTAATAGCGCTGCTAGAACTTTAGAAAGGCTACTCTCGTACTGTCGATCTACTTATTCTAGCGCTGCTAGATCTAGCGCTACTTTATGCGAGGGTAGAGTACGACCGTAGCGACATAGACTAGCGAGTTATCGAGTCGCTCGTAATAGGCGTTTAGCTTTGCTAGCCGGCGTTAATGTTAGTACTTAAGTAATACTCGGAGGTAGTCTAGTCGTTAGGTAAGGCGGTAATCTAGCTAGCAACGTCGGTTAGCTACGTAAACTATAAGTAGCTCTGTCGCTCCGTCTCGCGTTTTCGCTATCGTGCCGTCTACTTTAGTAGTGCTTCGCGAACTAGATACTACTAGCGGAGCCGCTCGAAGTAACTAAGGAGGTCCTTATAGACTTTAATAACTAGCTAGATAGCTCCGTACCGACTACTAGCGTAGCCTTAGAGCTTTATAGTAGCCCGCCTAATAGGCGCGAGAATGTTATAGTAGAGCGTAATGACGTTCTAGTTATCGGCATTAAGCCTGTCTTAGAGGATAGGCGGAGGTTGTCGTAGTGCCGCTGTAGCATCGCTGCGGCGCAGCCGAGTCTTATATTACTAGTACTTAACCTCTTCCTCGATTATAAGCTCGTCGATTGTAGGCCTAAGGTAGATTGCGCGTACGGCCGCGTCGTCGAAGGAGTTCTATTACTTAGTAACGTCCTTAATAAGCTTATAGACCTCCTTCTTATTATCTAGCCGATACGGTGCGATTAGCTCGCGCTAGAGCGCCATTAGACGGTCGTTGCGCTACGGCGACCGCACGATCTAGTACACGAGGTTATAGCGCTTACCGAGTAGACTACGCTTACGCTTAACGCGAAGCTATAGCTCTTCGAGTGCGATATTGTCGACCTCGTACTCGAAAGCTTCCTCGTCCTCGCTAAATAGTATAGCTTAAGCGACGAGGTTAAGAACGTAGCTAGAGTAGCGGATCTTAGCTTCGTCGCGCTCGAAGCTAAACTCCTTAGTAAGATAGTCGGGGTAGGTATCGTTGCTAGACGCGTTGTTGGTAATAAACTAGCCGATCTTCTTCTCTAGGCCCTACTATAAGATTATGTTACCGTTACCTTCTTAACGCGGCAATGCTAGTAGAGTCGTCGTAGGCTTACCGTTACGGTCGATAAACGAGGCTACTACGCCGAGGAGAGCGAGCTTATTACCGGAGGTCTAGAGATCGAAGGAGAAGTTAATGCTAGTAATAGTACTAGCGAGCGTCTTACTTATATTGCTAATAGCCTTATTATAGAGGCTGCCAATAGTATAGCCTACGGTAATCCTACCTAGTATAAAGGTGTCGCACCGCGGATTGGCGTAGCGTAGCAATGTACGGAGCTTTAGCGATTTTAGCTAGCGGAACGTTATAGACTCCGTAATAATCTAGTCGTAGAGCAAGGCCTTAAAGTCGGTACTATCGAACTCAACCGCGAGCTCGTTCTATATAGCAGTAACCGGATTAATGCCGCTAGCAAGGTACGCGTCTATTGCACTATCGCCGACGCGTCGCCGCGTAGTAATAAAACTATGCTCTCCGACGCGGTAAACGGTCTGTAGGTAGTTTAGGTAGGAGCTTATTGCTCTCGTAATGTCGAAGGGATAACTCTAATAGGCCTTCTTTAAGTAGCATTGCCTATAGAGCTACTAGATAGAGCCGTCCTCTTTCTCTAACCTAACGCCGTAGCCGTCTCTTATAATCTACGTCCGTACCTTCTTATCGTCTATAGGTATTCGGAGGCCTAATAGCCGTGCCTAGACGATATCTTTATAGCCTTTTGCGGAGGGCGCCGTAGGTACGGGCGAAGGGAGGTTTTAGAGGCTGCCGAAGTCGCTAGCGCGCTATAGTAAGTAACAGGACTTTAAGATTAGATGTGTCCGGTTCGCTACTAAGCGTGTTAGAGATAGTAGAGGCTATTAACACGTTGAATCAACGCCTTGTTATAGTAATGTAGGAGGGGGAGAGCTTCTTAAGTACTCGAGGCACTAGCAGATAGGCAGGCTGTCGCGGTAGGCGAGTAGGGTCATAGCGAGGGTAGTGAATAGTATTCTCGGTAACAACCTATCTAACGCATTAAGAACAAGAGAAGCAAAATCCCTAGGAGTGTGTTAGTGTCGCTCTTACAACGAAGCCGCGCTCGAAGAAGGCAACGTGCGGGATAGCCCGTACGTTACGAGACCCCCGTCACGCGATAATGAAGGAAACTACACCGTCCCTACTACAACTCCTCCCCTACCCTATAGCTTAAGTCGCCCTCGACTCAATTGCGCGTTATTAAAAAGACTAACTTATACGGGCAACGCCGTCGTGAGATATAAGATCGGTCATAGGCACGGTGCCTGCGGCCATGTCGGTGATGGCGAGGACGCGAATACTACCTCTTGTAGGATCCCTTGCCCCTAACTTAGCTTCTAACTTTTGCGGGGTCGGCCATACTAAAAAAGAAGGCTTGGCGGGTAAACACGTCGTTATATCACCGTCGCAGTCTCTATGAGGCCATAGATTGGCAGCAAGTTAGAGTTTAGGTCTATTGTAAGGTGTATGCTCACTATAGCACGCTACGGGCTTACTCCGGCTCTAGCGCGTGCTCTAGCGCGTGCTCTAGCGCGTGCTCTAGCGCGTGCTCTAGCGCGTACTCCGGTCAAGCTGATACTAAGAAGGGCTATTAGCACTCTAGCTGCTAGTGCTAGTGCTAGTGCCGGTGCTAGTGCCGGCGTGCTACCTATACTAAGTGCGACTAGTTAGCGGAGCCTCGCTGCTACAGCCTCTATAGCCCTCGCTATTACTGCCGCTATAGACTTCTCGTCCGATTACGCGATTACACTACCGCCGCGACCGTAGCCAAAGAGGAGGTCGCTTTCGCTATCCGATCTACTCCTGCCTCTCTCCTCGCCCCTCGTTATCGAGAGCTCTACTCTACCGACTTAGGGGCCAATCTATAGGCGTAGCCTATACTCGTAGCTATAGGAAGCTAGTACGCTACTAAGACTATAACCGAAGCTAAAGCCGCTAGTACTCGAGGCCTTAAATAAGTAGGAGGAGGAGGAGGAGGAGGAGGAGAAGGAGCTAGATTATACCTATTAGTTCCTAGCTTATAATGGTAAGGGGCTAACGCTGTCGCATACGCAGTCTATAAGTACTAGCGAGGGCGGCTAGGCCTTCTCTTACTTCGAGCTGTAGCTAAAGAGTATAGAGCAAGAGCTTATTAGCTTCGAGGAGCTGTCGATCGAGCTGTCGCTACGGACTAGCGTACAGGGGACTAAGGTGCTCTAGTAGCGGTATAACGGCGATAGGGGCTAGCGCACTATAGTAGAAAAGATAAAGAGTAAGGACATACGCAATAAGAGCTTAGTAAAGCTAGTAGTCGAGGCGCGGTATAAGGCCGCCGTAGTAGCCCTACTAGCTAGCACTGCTCTAGCGAGGTCTCGTACGGCGGTACTGCTAGCGGAGGCACCGGCGGAGCGTAAGGAGATGAACCGGAGCGGCAATTACGCAGCGGATCTAGCTAAGCGCTAGCAGTGCAAATTGGATAGGTGTAGGAACTTCGCTAAGTCGTGCTAGCTCAAGGATAGCAAGAACACTATCGACTGCTATATGCCGTTATATAGAGGCGCGCTACACGCATAGTTAGCTAGCATTGCCTACGGCTTAATGACGCTAGAGGGACCAAGTCCTAGCGTGCTATCGCGCTAGCTAAAAGCAAGCGCCTTGGGTTCGCTAGCGAGCAGCTCAAGAAGAAGAAGCGTAAGCATAGCTATCGTAGCGAGTCTTCCGACACCGACCGGCCGCAGAGGAAGAGCAAGAGTAAGGGGCGCGTCGGTAACACTATATTCTACGTCGGCGGAGCGCCTCCGCCAACAGAGAAGAAGGCTAGGAAGCAACGGGCTTATAGCGGCGGAGGAGGAGGCGGTAAGCTATAGAGCTCGTAGACGGCGCTAGATAAACGGCTTACGGAGTTCTATGCCTAGTGCAAGAAGCAGGCTTCGTAGCGTGGCGCTAGCGATGATCTCGACAAGCAATACTGCTTATTTAATAAGGCCGGTTACGACGTTAATAGCATTACGGCTATCGAGCTTGCGGAGTAGCGTAATAAGGGGCTAAAGGAGGGCTATCTTATGCGGGTAAGGAAGAGCGTAGTTACGTTCAACAACGAGCGCCGAGTAGAGCGGCGAGCCTGCTAGCAGGTAGTAGGTAGTCGATATAAGACTGTTAATAAGGTTTCCACTGCGGAGAGCGAAGATAATAAGTTGTAAGGGTATCCTATTGTAGAACCGGCTGAAATTCGTACGCCTGTTTCTGTGTAGCATTAGCTTGCTTATGCGAGATTGTTAGGCGATAGCGTAGTAGGTTGCGAGTGTCACCTCTGGTTGCGGTCGTAGTATTGAGTGCCAAGCTTTATATTAGCGAGAGCGACGTTAGAGTAAGGTCGCGAGTTAGTATTTAAGGTAGGCACGTGCGTGGAAACTATATCGATTGATTGGCTACATAGACGCTTGAGTGCATGCCGGTACGGCACGGCCGCTTCCGCCTAGGGCTGGCTGCTCCCGTTACATTACGTGATATCAAACAGCGTCCACACGGGGATTTCCACACTAGCGATATCTACACTTCTCGAACTGCTGCTTCGCATAAGGAGCTCGGAACTTACTTAACGCAAAGGCTATGAAGTCGCCGAAGCCCGGATACATTACTGCCTCGCTAATATGCCTGCGGACCTATGCCTTGAGCTCGTTGAACGATAGTTCGATAGGGTTGTAATCCGGTAAATAAGGGGGCAGGTACTCGATGCTTACCCTATAGGTAGCGACTAGTGCTAGAAGACGAGCGTCTAGGTGGATCCTATAGTTGTCCATTACAAGAATCTAGCCCGGCACGGTATGCGGAAGCACATAGTTAGACAGCTACTCTACGAACAGCTCTCCGGTGACGCCTCCTTAGATAATAAGCGGATCCGGTAGATATCCGCTCACCGACATAGCCGGCAGCACCGACTAGCGCTTAGACCGCTTAAGATCTTGCTTACTATCGCAGGGCACTCTACGAGGCGACCAGCTATACTTGCGCTAGCTAGTCCGCTCACTGGAAGCGGTCTCGTCGATGAATATTAGCTGCCCCTGTATCTAGACAGCGGCCTTGCTAATCTACGTATCCCTAAGCACCTAGTTGCGCTGTAGGGCCATGCGGCGCGCTACCTTCCGCGAGTACTCAGCACGGCCGAGGGTCCTATAGACGGTGCTCTCCGAGATAGCCACTCCAAACTCGTCGAAGAGGAACTAGGCTACCTCGTCGAGATACGCAGTTGGCCTATTATCTACGTAATCTAGTACACGCTGCTCCTACTCTCGATCGAGTGCCCTCGGACCCCCCCTCTTTACAGCTAACGTAGCTAGAGCGTAAGGCTGGCTACACGTCTCCTAGTACCTCCTAATGCGGTAGACGGTCTTGCGATCAATGCCGTGCTTCGCCGCAAGAGCTAGATTCGAGGCGGTACTATGCGCGAAGGCGACAGTAAGGAGGTACAGCGTCTAGTTAGACAGCCGGCTAGGCATAGCGGCGGCGAAGGAGGCGGCGGAGGAGGCGGCGGCGCGAGAGCGGTAGGGGCGGCGCGAGAGCGAAGGAGGCGGCGCGAGAGCGGTAGGGGCGGCGCGAGAGCGGTAGGAGGTCCGTGCGGCAACGACAGCGATGAGCATACACCTCACAATTGACGTAAACCTTAACCTGCTAGCAAACTATAGCTTCATCGACGGCGACAGCGATATAGCGAGAAAACGACGTGTTTACCCGCTAAGCCTTCTTTTTTAGTATGGCCGACCCCGCAAAAGTTGGAAGCTAAGTTAGGGGCAAGGGAACCTACAAGAGGTAGTAAGCACTCGTGCTAGATAATGTGCATAAGCACGGTTCCCGTAGCTATGGCGGTGTCGCCGAGGACGTGAACGAACACTCGTACTAGGTAATGTACATAAGCACGGTTCCCGTAGCTATGGCGGTGTCGCCGAGGACGTAAACGAACACTCGTGCTAGGTAATGTGCATAAGCACGGTTCCCGTAGCTATGGCGGTATCGCCGAGGACGTGAACGAACACTCGTACTAGGTAATGTACATAAGCACGGTTCCCGTGGCTATAGCCGCGAGGTAAGAATCCACCTATATGTCTCGCTCCGGCGATCGCATTGCATCGTAGACTTGCTTAACCTTATCGTCCTCGAGGTAAGCCTCCAATCCGGCGACGTCCTAGTCCGGGAGCAATGCGAAGACATCGCATCCCAATAGGATAGCTCGATCGCGGTTAGTAAAGAACGACCGATCCCCGTAGTATGCCGTCTTAGCTGTCGCTATAGCCTAGAACTTCTCCCGGTATAGGGCAACAGCAGTCTAGCGGGACTTTGCTATAATGTCGCGGAGGTAGCGGGCGGCGTCTTCCTTGTCCGCTTTAGCTTCATTCTTCGCGGGATCGAAGATGTTCTTTCTTAGGAAGTAAGTTATCTCCGTAGACTGCTAGTTCTCGCGACTAACTAAGGCCTCGCTAACGATGCTCGTATACCCTAGCTGCATGTTAGCTGTAAACGGCACGCCAATCTTGCTATAGTAGTTGCCGTGGCTTAAAGGCGTCTTAGGTAGCGGCGTCTGCGTGCGGTGTAATTCGGCGAGTTCGTCCCGCGAAGCGGATTCTATAATCTCAAGGTTACCTTCGACAGTCGTCTCTACTACGAACCACGGAAGAATGGTGCGCCGTAAATGCAGTAACGGGCCTAGGGCGCCGTAAGCGAGGCGCGGATCAGTAATGCGTACGCCAAACTCTCCGTAAGGAACGGGCTTCTATCTAGGAATGCCTAGTCTAGCGCACATCTCCGGAGTCAAGTCGTTATCGTCAATCTTCTTAACGTAGCTACCGTAATCTGCATTTATCTCCCGCCTTATACTGTCCTAGAGCTTCACTACCTTATACAACCCCTCGTAGACTTCCGTGCAGTCGTCGATAAACTCCGCCGTAATAGACAACGATCCTTGTAGCTGGAATACGCCCCTGTCGCGTAAGAAACGCTCTACATTATAGTCAATGTGCCGGAATCTCGTAGTAAGGTCCTTAATCTAGTCCTTAGTATAGTACGGGTACGAGATGAGTCGGTAGAGCGCGTCGAGCCGTAGGCACGTATATGCTATCTAGTACCCTATGTCCTAGCGCACGAGTTGCTAAATAAGACTAAACATTATATTACGTCTCTACCCCTTCTCTTCCTAACCCTCCTACTTCCTAGTATACTATCGGTACATCTGAAACTCTATTTGAATAAGCTTACGCATCGAATACTTCTCGCCTTTTAGAGCTAGATCGCTAAGGAACGAGAATAGGTCTAGGATGAGGATGTTGCCCGTAGTATAGTATGCGTCCTAGGCTTTACGGGTAATCCTTAGCGTACGGAGGAAGAGGTTCCTTACCTCCCGAGGCAATTGCAGTAGAGTGCTAAAGCTACCGCGGATAGGAAAGAATCGTAGAACACCGAGTACGTCTGCAGGTACAACGTCTCGAGCTCTAATTATGAACTAGTAGGCGAGGTGCGGCATCTTACGATATGATGCCATCTTGCGTCTCGACCTATTGATTTAGTACATGCGATCCAGCAGGGTCTCGGAGTCGTAGCGGTTGACCTTGAGTCCTATACATTAGGCGAGCTATTAGAAGTGAATCCGATAGTAGACTTCCTTGACCGTCGCCTAATTAAGCTTACGCTTCGAGAACAGAATGCGTAGGAGCCTATTACACTCATCGTCCGAGATTCGCATCTTGCCGTACTAGACAACGTGGTCATGGATGCGCTAGCTAAATCCTATATAAGCCTCGTCGTATCCCCGTCCTCCCGTACTATATACGGAGTCGTCGGCTCGCGTACTCTTCTTACTCGTCTATACTAGGGTTAGGCGCTTAAGATCCTCCGAGAAGACTAACTCGTCTCTTAACTGTAAGCCCGCGCGCTCATGTCTAATATTACCTATCCTAAGACGACTAAGGTTAGTAACCGAGCCCGCGCGGCGATGTACAGCGTCGCCCGCTGCCTCCGGGATACTAGGTAGCGTTCTAGAAGCAACCCTTAGGATCTTCCTATGCCGGTAATGTGTCGGGGTCGTCGGTAGCGCGTACGCCTTAAGGCGTAGATCCGAGTTATCGTCGGGGCTGCCTTCTAAGTCGCGTAGTGCCGAAAAACCCGTGCGAGACACGGTCGTACTCGGGCTTACCGTGTCCGGAGTCGTGAAGTTGTAGCGGCTAGGTCCTGTAGTCGGTGTGGCCTGCCTCGATGCCGGAGTCCCTTCGCTATAGCGTGAAGGCCGCGTAGTTACCTCGGTACTCGTAATTACTAGCGTCCCATCCCCTTATGCTCCCCGATTACAGTACCCGGCGTCCTTCTCTACTACCGCGAGTCTACCTACCGAGGCCCCGTATTCACCGTTAGCTACCTATCGCCGTCTAGCATTATAGAATTGGAAACCGCCAAGCCCGTAAGGTCCATAGTGCTATCGATGTCGGTATTGCGTTCCGTAGCTTAAATGAAGTCGTTGGCTATATACTTATAGTCTTTCCGTGCCTGCCGCGTAGACGGGTTGCTTATCCTAGTCAATATGCACACCGACGCCCGATACTAAGCTTCTTTAAACGAGAAGTTCGTCTTCGCTAGGAAAGCTACCCGGCGTACGACGTTGTACGTCTCGAGAAAGGCCGTCGGTACTTACTATGCTACTACTTCGTTACCCTATTGCTTCTTAATAGTCTTTACGGTACCTACCCGGTTCTCCTCGTTCTTGCGGCCCGTAGATGCGGATTCGGCGATGCCTAGGTAGGACTTCCGGAAGTTCGCGTTCTTACTCTACGACGCATCCGCGGTACCCTATTCTTCTACTAGTACTAACGTCTCGCTTACTCTGTCCAACCCCTCGCTATACTACTTAAAGAATACTCTTACCCCTACGCCTCTTATCTTGTCGTCCTTAATACTCCGTAGTAGCCGAATTATCTCGGGTACGCTATATACGCGGTAAATAAGAAGAGAGATAGCTAGGTACGCTTACGCGTATGCTCTTATGCCGCTGTCGACTAATGTGAGGTCGTCCGTAGGTAGAGGTGTTACTTAGCGTAGTGGAGATGCCGTACTAGGCCCGGGGTTGCCCTCGAGCAGTAGGCGCCTACCCTGCGATCGGGTATTTATGATGCTGCCGTCGCCTATAGCAGTCGAAGTAGGTGCCGAAGTTAGTGAAAGTTGTAAGTTGCAGTCGCGGCGCTAGCGAAGATAAGTCGGCGGCACGACAATAGAGTAGTCCGCGGGCCGTTCCCGTAAGTTTGCCGTCGCGCTTTCCTACTAAAGACGCTAGAAAAGCGGGTCTTTGTCTAAGTAAATGCTAGCGCAGTGAATGTTGCTTATAAAGCGGGTCCTTGTCCCCGTGAATGCCGCTTGCTGCGTAGTGAATGTCGCTTACTATACTGCCGTAAATGAAGCAGAGTAGCAATCCCTCGTACCGCTTATACGTCGTTGTCTTAATAGTAGCTACTAGTATGCGCAAAAGCACGGTTTCCGTGGCTATAGCCGCGAGGACCCGTGATTGTCGGGGCGTAAGCCGCTACTGCCGCACACTTCCTAATGAAAGTCTAGTACTGTCTGTATAAACAAAGGTACCCTAGAAGTGAAATCCCTAAAAGCACGGTTCCCGTAGTTATGGCGGTAAGGACCGACAACTGTCGGAGAACAAGTAAGCGTCTCTCTAATGAAAGCCCGGCCCTGTCTACGTAACTAGCGATGTCTAGATAGTGAAATGGCCGGCCGTGCGTAGGGCAATCCATAGCTACGGTTTCCGTAGTTATAGCCGTAAGGACCCGCGAGTACCGGATCCTAGCTAATAGTGAGCGATGCCTGCTGCGTGCGATGCCTACGGTGACTAAGGTACGCTTACCCGAGTGCGCGCGATAACTACTGCGTTCAAGGTCGTTACATCCCTCCCCCGCCCCGAAAATTAATGCTGTCCCTAGCATTCCATAACTCCATTCCAAAACAACACGGTCCTGCGCGACGACTACTATTATTCCTCACCCCCGCTGTCTGTCCCGCCGTTATCCGAGTACCCTATGACCCTATCTATCTCGAAGTCTAGCAGTAGCACTCGCACTTCCACAACCTCGCGACTCCGTCCTAGTACCTCGTCTTCCTCCTCTTCTTTAGTGCTAGCCGTGTCGTCTCGCGGAACAGTCTAGGCCTCGTCGATGCTATTACTCTCCCTCCGGAAAAACTTCTTCAATAGCCGCCCGGGCGCAGATCTCTTGAGCGCCAATCCGTCTAGCTAACGTAGATAGTATGTTCCGATTCTTTCGTCAACGGTAGCCACTCGGAATAGCCCTGTCTATCGCGGCGCAAGCTTTCGGTCCCGAGATATGTCTCTATCTCGTACTAAATCAAACAGCAGCACTAAGTCTCCTATAAGAAGCTACTCGGGCCTAACGTTCGCGTAAATAGTACCGAAGTACTCCTTGTTCTACTCCCGTAGTCGCCGCACTCGTAGTTTCGCTTCGTCTACTTTCTCCGTTCGTCGCATTAGCTACTTCGTCCTAGCCGCGAGCAGGTCTTCCGTAGTGTAAATGTCGTCCTAGTTCGAAGCTCGCCACGTCGGGAACAACAGTTCAACCGGGAGTATTATGTCTTGTCTATATAGTAGTATAGTAGGCGTCTCTCTAGTGCTAGCTCTTACGGTTATCCGGTCCGCTATAAGCATTGCGAACAACCGGGAGGCCTATTTATAGCCCGGTCCGGATTTGGCGAGCGCGTTAACGATGTTAGAGTGCCCTCGCTTAACTATGCCGTTAGCTATAGGGTAGTGGGCCGAGATCCTTACGTTCTTAATGCCGTAGGTCTCTATAAGAACCTCTATCTACCCCTTGTTCTCTAGCCCTCTATCGTTAACGAGAAAGGTATACACACTATGCCTTGTTATTACGTCCTCGAACAAGAACTTTACGACGGCTTTAGACGTGCCCACGGCTAGTGCTCGTCCTTCCGGCTACCCCGTAAGATCTTCCCTTACTAAAACGAGGTACTTCAATCTCCGCGTCTCGGAGTTAGGCATATAGACAATGCCGACGGCCTATTTTCGTCCTACAACCGGCGTCTAGGTAGGATGCAGTTCCTCTTCCTGTCTGTTCCTAGACCGCAGCTAATAGGGCCTATAGCTTTTTACGTACGCCTGTACGTCCAAGTACATGCCTTCCTACTAATACCTGTCCGCAACCTTACGGTATGTACCCTCTCGACCTCGATGACCGCTTTCTTCGTGCAGGGTAACTATAATCTGCTTACGTTCTTTCTCGTCGTCGATGATCCTTGTAACTAGAACGTAACGCGACACTCGCCTCTAGAGTATAGCGTCTCGAACGAGGAACCGCATTGCCTTCTTCTTAAAGCTTCGGAATTCCGACCCCGTTATGTCTGCCGGGCGTACTAACGTTAGGAGCTACCTCGCGATGTACTATAATCCTGCGGCGTAACTAGGCAATAGCGGGTCGTCGGCACCGGCGCCTCTAGGATCCAGTGCCTCTGTAGTCGATTCTCTCGTTGTTACGGGCATAACGTTAGCGGAGAAGGCATCTAGTCGTCCGTCGACCTAGTTATCTATATCGATGTCGTCTACTCTAGAGACCGGCCTAGTAGGCTTGCAAGAGAGAGTATCGGCTACAACTTCTTAGTGCCCGCGACGTGTCGCACGTCGAAGTCGAACATCTGAATCCACGCAAGCTAGCGCGTAACTATGGCGTTCGGAAGGTCGCTCGCGGAGCGGTTAAGCTAAGCGACCAAAGTAGCGGCGTCTGTCTCTAGTATAAAGCGCACTCTATATAACTACGGCCGGAACTTGTATAGTGCTTTTAGGAGTCCTCGGCACTCTAACTTAACAGCATCGTACTTCCGCTCTTACTCATTCTATAGTCTACTCTCGAAGCGGACGGCATGTCGCCGTCCGTCTGCGCCTATCTGATTGAGCGCAGCTCCGTAACTAGTGCCGCTAGCATCCACTATAACAATGAGGTCTCCGGCATCCTAGGAATAGTCGACAGGCATAAGTAACGGTGCGCTATAGAGCGAGGCTTTTAAGCTATCTATTGCCTAGTGCTGCGCTTTAGTCTATACGAAATTAGCGTCCTTACGGAGGAGCCTAAACAGCGGCTCCGCCGTGCGTAAGTAGTCCCGAATGAAAATGCGGTAGTAAGTACAGACACCTAAGAACCCCCGTACTTCCCTAGCGTTGCAGCAGTTAGGCTAGTCCGTTATCGCTGCTACCTTGCCGTCTTGTAGTCGTCTACTACTAGGCCCACACTTAAACCCGACAATGTACAGTCGCTATAAGAGGAAGTATAACTTCCCGCCTGCGACACAGACTCCTACTCGTTCTAGGCCCGTAAGCACACCGTCCATACGGACAATGTAATCGAGTACTATCTGTCTTACCCCTAATAGAGCCTCGGAGGTTATGTCTTAGCCTCTCCGGTTCTTGACTACTATGTCGTCTACGTACGGGGAAGCAATATCATTAAGGTAGTTATGTAGCATACGTAGGACTGCCCGCACGAACTAAGCTAGCGAATTCGTCGCGCCCTACAATAGCGTCGTCTAACGTAGCAGCCCGAGAGGTGTCATAATAGCGGTTATGTCTCTTAACTCCTCGTGCAAAGTTACGTTGTCGTAGCCGGAAAAGATGTCCACGAGTGATACTAGCGGCCTACTAGCGACGTCCTCTAAGAACTTATTAATATTCGGTAGAATAAGCGCGTCTCGCACTGTCACCTTATTTATGTAAATTGCCGAGTTAATAAGGCGGTAGCTAGTTTTCACCTCTCCTACTACGACCTTTTTCTTAACGAGGAACTATAGGTTACGGTACGCCCCGTGTCCCTCCTCGAGAATGCCCGCACCGATTCGCTTTTTTAATATCTTAATAACCTCGTCCTGCAATGCGCGAGGCACATTGTACGTCGGGACCTACTACGTATCGTGCGGAAGTACGCGTAGCTTGACCGCCGGCTACACTTCCTTACTACATCGGCCTATTTCAGCAAAGTCCTAAGCAAGTACGGGTTCTCTCGCTGTTAGTATAGCGTTGAATATCTGTCGCTCTGCCGCGCTAAGGTTAATGCTAATAATAACGTCCTAAAGTCGCTAAGGGGTAAGGCGGAAGCCTACGGGTTTCGTGGAATACCGTAGCTTAGAGAAGTATACAAAAGGAGCGAGAGACACCTCGGGTATAGTCATCCGCTAGCGGCGAGAAGCCCTCGCTTTCTAGTCCGGTAACCCTTGTAGTACTGACCTATCGGACCCTACATCGTCAACCGGTTTAACCTTAATACCCTTCTTCTTATATATAGTAGCGATGCGGGGATGTTAGCGCGGGACTTGTCTACTATGCTAGTAAAGATCGGAAAACGTTAATAACGAAGAGAAGATGACCTACTAGCTATGCGAATCCGGTTGAAATACTATAGCGGCAAGGGTGCAATTAGGTAGCGAGCGTGCTAGCGTTCCCGTAGCCCGTAGAGCTCTTTTCACCCTCGTGTTTATATCTACGGTAGCCGTGGCTATCGTTTCAAGACGCTTGAAAGGCTCGTTACGGTCGCCATCCATAAGCACGGAATCCGTGCTTATGCTAACAGAGCATTTAGCGTTATTAGAAGTCGAGGGGTAGTCCCTGTCTATAGCTACGGTTCCCGTAGCTATTACGCGGGAGCTCCCGCTCGCCGCGGGGATGCCCAAATCCTAATATCGCCGTTCCGGTAAGGTCGTAAAAGCAGATACTACGACGGCTACAGTACTGCTTACTCTTTTCCCGAAGCCGGCGCTCGGTTCATTATTTGCTCTGCCTTCTATACGCGATCGATACCCTCGCATCCTCCGAACTCAACCTCCTACTCGCTATCTCGGCTTCTAACTGTGCAAATAACTTAGCCCGCCGGAGTTCTCGTTATAGCTATCGACGATCGACACATAAACGGCTCTCTGAAAATGCACTGCATTAGTATATTCTAGACAATAAGAAACGAGGATCCTTTAAGAGCAAGAGAGCCGATTCGGATATATACATTCGTAGCCTATCCGACGAAGGAGACGTTCTAGCTATTGGCAACGGTCATCTTTATCTCCGCAAGGTTCCCGGGAAGTAGGCTAACAACAATGCTAGCGCGCATCGCAACATCGGAGCGCATAATGTTAATCTCGGCTCCTAAGTCGAGGAGAGCGGATATCTCGAGGCGTCTCGGCCCGAGCTAAACGTAAGCTATAGGTAAGTTATGGCGGTATATAATGTCCGTGCCCATTACGTTATCTACGTCTCGCGCTGTTAGCGCGAGCTACACCTAGAGGTCTATAACCTTCTTGTCCTAGTCGAGGCTTATCCCGTTAATAGAGAAGCGAGACGCATTTGGAACAATACGGGTCGTGTTAACAGCGAGGCTTAAGGCGCGAGTTAGTCCTAACCCTCGGACGACTCCGATTTCTTTAGCGCGAATTCTTGCCTTAGTCTAGGTAAGCGTCTTCTTCAACTGGGCCCTTTCGTCTAGTTTCTCCCGTATAGGGTCCGCAAGAGGACTCGGTAGTAACCTAAAAAGCAACTTCGCGACTCCGTCCATCTTAGCTAACAAATCGCCGAGCGGTACCGGGACCTACATCGTTATAATTCGTTTAAGAAGGTCCTCGTTAGCTATCTACGAGTCCTTAAGGAAGTCCCGCAACTTCACGGGGCGCTTGCGCTTTAGGCGCTCGCTAATAGTAGGTCCATTGCGAGTGTCGTCGTTATCGTCGCTACTATCTTCAAAACGAACCGCGGGAGGATACCTACCTAGGACGACTACGCGCGGCTCCTACTAGGAGCCCCCTAGAGTAGCGTCGTTATTAAAATCTTCGTTAGCTATGTTGTCCGCCCGCTCCTCGGAACGAATGTACGTCCTAGGACGCTACGTACGCAGGCGCGGCGGAGCCCTCGCCTTCTACACGTAGGCGTCGTTACCTACCCTATCTATATCTCGCTCTTTCCTACGCGTAGCACCCGCGAGAACGTACGTCGTAGCCTCCTCGTCTACCGTGTAACTTTCTAGATCCTAGTAGACACCTATAGCACTCGCGCTCGGGTAGGGAAGCGAAATCGCCGACACCTTCGCGATTGGCGCGGCGTGCGCGGTAGCGTATTCGTGCGCGTAGTGCCGGATAGCCTCGACGCGCTCGCTCCCTAAGGGCGGCAGCCGAGGTACTTCTCCGCCGTTACTACCTGCGGGACCGTAGTACATACGGTTCGTCGGTCCAAAGTGCAACGAGCCGTTGTTTAGGAAAGGCGTAAGTTCCGAGCACGAACGGCTTAAGTAACTACGTTAATTGCACGTGTAGTAGAGCGAATTATTAGGTTGAGGACGTGCCCCGGGCGGCGCGGCATACGTCGGTACGGCTAGCTAATGAATGGGCGGGGCAGCTACAGGATAGTTGAATTGGTACGAGGTCTCGTACTTCGTGCGTTGCGGCAGGGAGCTGCTCGAAGCGTAGGGCTGTCCCGGGGGGACGTAGGACGGAGGCGCGGCGATAGTCGACGAGAAAGTAGGTGCGGCGGCGTACTGCAAGATCGCGGCAAATACCTGTCCGCTATACCCAGCCTAGTACAGTATGGGTGCGAGTTGTGCCGCTGACAGCTTCAACGATTTGAAGCTTTCGATGAAACCGTCCATATCTACGGTTCCCGTAGTTATGGAAGTTAGAGGTAAAATGACGGCAACGGGTTCCTTAACCACCCTCTTCCCGGATAGAGACGTGTAGGCGAACGTAGCCTTTGCCTCCGGGATACCGAGATGCTCGATGACGCTTAAGGGAACACCGGCGCGATTGAAATACTCGAGCGTAGTTTCTTGCGTAGCGATCTCTTCGACCTTCTGTACACACGTCGCGTATACTAAACTATCGACCCTGTTTAAGTCGATCTTGCAATCCTTGATAATACGCTTCTGAATGCGGGCCGGCAACCCGCGAAGGTATATCTTAACTATAATAGAACTTAGGTATAGAGTCTGCGCTTCGAGGCCCCGGCGAACGATCTAGTCATAGCCGCGAGTGTAGTCGATAGCTAATAGGGACGGCCTCGTTAACGCCTCGGCAGAGTACTGTATTAGCGCCTCGTTAGTTCCGTAGTACCGCTCGGTGTCGAACGCGAGGAACTTCGTAAGTAGCGCGCCCTTCATTCCCGAGAACGTCCTATATTCTTCGTAGATCGAATTGACGGCGTTCTGCACCGAATCCTTATAGTAGTCCTCGAGCATTTCGGCAGCACGATCATCCGCCTAGGAGTAGCGTATTATGAGTCTCCCGTAATCCTTAAGGAATTTCGTAACGTTCTTGCCCGTAAACATTAGGACGCTAGCGCCGTGCGGGTTAGGAAGAGGAACGGGGTATCCCATTATTAGAACAGCCGTAACTCGCGTCGATACAGCAGGCGTTAAGATCTCCGGAGGAGATGACGCCGTACTTCCAATGCCCTTAGCGGAAAGCATTAGCGTAGGACCAATCGTCGTATTGCGGCGTCCTACGGACGGGCGATCGCTATTAGACATCTTGTCGAGATCCGAACGTAGCGGTAGGCAAGTACAGGCGTAAGTACACTGTCGTCGAAGTAGTCGGGTACGGCCGCGGTGTCTAAGGTATCGTGTAATTATAAGAGTAACTAAGTCGACGAACTGTTCGAAACATAAAGAGACAGCCTAACTACCCCGCTATCTAGTCTCGTGAAGGTGAATGCGCCCTAGCGTCGGCAAGTCATGCCTGTTCCTATATATAGCGCCATCCTAAACTTGAATTACAGCAATTAAACATCCGGCAGCCACGACGAAGCGTAGCTAGGCGTCGCCCATAATAGCCCATATAGCTATAGTATAGGCAAACAGCGGTAAGTCTAGTTCCTAAATTCTAGTACCCGTCGATCTCGCACTTGACACCGCTCTTTAGTATCGTCGCGTCTTTCGCCGGCCGTATCTCTAAGGCGCCCTTAAGCTCGTCCGCAGTCTAGAGTAGACAATCCTATATCGAGAAAGAGCATCCTCGCGGTAAGCCTCCCTACTCTGCCTACGAAAGCCCCCTATTGCCGAGGTGCCGTTAAGATGATTACCCCTAGTACGTTTACTAATTTGTAGGAGGGGGAGAGCTTCTTAAGTGCTCGAGGCACTAGTAGATAGGTAGGCTGTCGCGGTAGGCGAGTAGGGTCACAGCGAGGGTAGTAAATAGTATTCTCGGTAACAACCTATCTAACGCATTAAGAATAAGAGAAGCAAAATCCTAGGAGTGTATTAGTGTCGCTCTTACAACGAAGCCGCGCTCGAAGAAGGTAACGTGCGGGATGGCCCGTACGTTACGAGACCCCCGTCACGCGATAATAAAGGAAACTGCACCGTCCCTACTATAGTAATCGAGTGCCTTAATTAAGTTGACTCCGTAAGTTACGGATTTTAGGTTTACTGCCTTAGGTGCCGGAAGCGCGGAATTTAACTAGGATAGGCTACTTAGCGCCGCGCTAGGAGGGCGGAATCGCGCCGCGGTATAGCTCGCTTATCGAAGTCAACTAGGCTTAAGCTTTATGTCTTAATCTAGTATACGAATGAGGCTCTACGGGGCTAGGCCGCCGCGTAGAGCCCTAGCCGCGCGGGGCCGCGCAGAGAGCCGCGCTACCGTAGACTACTAATTAGCTAGCACCCAATGGCTTAATCAATTCACCTAAGCGAGCATCACTAGATTGAATTAATAAGGGCAGCTACTAGATTAATTTGAATTTCAAGTAAGCTAATTAAGCCTATTTATATAGCTTGTTTACTTACACCTCTATACATAGCTTTAGGTAGACTCTCTAGACTCGAGATTGCTTAATCTTGCGTAAGGGAGTACTACGCATCTTCGCAATCGCTAGATTCGCCGGCCGTAGTATTCGCAACAGTCAATTAATTATCTTTTTAGTGCCATTGGCGTCATGACTAACTGCTCGGGAGGCTGCTAGTAGCATGACTAATTGCTGTCGCTTGCGCTCTAGTGATGACTAATCGATTAAGTAGGCGCATTAACAATAATCGATTGGCTACTAAGGCCGTCGCTAACGTACGTAAGATAGTTGATTAGAAGCCTACGGAGACAGAGGCTTAATTAATTGCTTAAGTAAGCGCTACTAGGGAGGAGCTTATACCTAACCATTTAAGCGTACTACATTGCGGCTTGCCGGCGACGAAAATAATTAGGGTTAGGGTTAGTAGTGTTTCAAGACAATTCTTAGTAGCTAGTCTTTAACATTTCCATTAGAATATAGTAGCCGTTAGTAACTTAGATACTAGGAGCGTAGGAACAAGCCTATAAGGAAGGTAACCTATATAAGCTAGGTCTAGAATTTAGCTACAACGCAAGAGACTAGAGTTTTAAGCAACGATATATTAGTAGAGCTATAACGCTATAAGGCCTATTAATTATTAATTGACTCAATTTAGTAACTAGCCAATTGGTAGTCTTTCTAGCCAATAGCTCGCTAATATACAAGACGGTAAAAGGACTGTTAATCAATCGTCAATGCTAATAAGTCAATCAACCGTCCTTTATAGAGTAGTTTACTTCCTATAAGACTAGCTAACAGTTTACTATATAGTAGCCTCTCTAACAATAGACTAGACCCGTATACAAGCTATAGGTAAAGCTATTTAGCTAGAGGAGCTAGATAATCTAACTAATAACAATAGGGTAGTACTTAGTAGAGGTAGGTTAGTATATTAGTAAGTTACTAAAAAGTATGTTTTCTTTGTATCTAAAAAGAAAGTAGTATGTAGTAGTTACTATTCCTATACTCTCTATTGTGTTATGCCCGTATGTTACAAGGCGTATGCACGTGACCCCGCGGAATAGGCCGAGGGCGGCACTATCCTTACTCGAGTACTTCTTTGTCGCTTTCTTAGTATCTCCTATATAGACTACCCGAGCACTTATTAATTAATCGATAACGTTCCCTACACTTGCTCGGACCCTTATTTAGTTAACGATATCTTAGAGAGCACGCATAGTTACGTGCGCCCGGCGCCGAGTTGCTGTATATAGTTACTTAGTCCGTTTACTTAAAATTAGGCGTACGGAGTCTTTGGACCGTTATAGTATATAGAGTTCACACCCGGACGATATATAGAGCTATTACTTTAATAGCAAAACTATTAGAATAGAAGCTATCCCTCCCCTTCCCTTAGTAGGCGTAAAGCGCGACCTAAATATAGGTAGGTAAGATAATCGCGAAGGCGCAATCTAGCGTAAATACTAGGAAGCGCTAACAAAGTATACGAAAAAGCGTGTCTTATTTGTAGGTTCGCATTAGAAGATAAGAAAGATAGGCCTAGTGTAAGACACCGGAGAGCTTCGCCGTAGACGTAGCGTAGCGCCTAGCAACAATGCTAGCGAAGTTTAGCGAGGTGTTCGATAGTACTCCGGCTATGTATCCTAAGGGATGCTATATTTACTAAGAATAAGACTATTATAGAGAGGCTATAGGAGACTACGGAGATGCTCGACCCGCTACGTAATACACGTAACGAGCTCGCTCGAGTAAAGGCATTAGCCTCTAGTCTCGATAACGACCCTTAAGAATCCGCTTAACTACGCTTGTAGCTTAAGAAGGCTAATAGGGGTAGCTAAGCTTACCGCTCCGACCTAGAAAAGATAGATATTAAGATCGCTAAGTACGCGGCTACGATCGCCAATATAAACGAGAGAGCTACGAATAATAAAGAGCTTATGTACGAGGTAGCTTAGCTTAAGAGGAAGCTAGCCGTAGGAGAAGGAGGCGCTAGCCGTAGTAGGGAGCCCTAAGGAAAGGAGTAGCCTATCGAGGTCTCGAGGGCGACGTAATGCTATTTTATCTAGTATACCGCTTCCGCCTCTACCGCTGCCGCCGCCGAACCCTTCCTCGATACACTCTCGTTAAGCGTCGCGTACTCGCCGCGAGGGTTCGGCGTAGACGACCGGCACTAACGGCACGACTAGTAGTACGACGACGTTTACTATTAAGCCCGGTTAGACTCGCGGTATCGAGACAGATAAGGCTATCCGCGAGCCTAGCAAATTCACTAGTAAGTCTATCGATTACAACCCTAGCCCTAGGCCTTAGAGATAAAGCTATACGCAACTCTCTATAAGACTATCGAGGATAGTATACGCTATATTGGAAGGTTGCTCGACAGTGATTCATAGTACCTCGTAGCGCTACGTATGCCTTCGACTTAGGGTAGGCCGTGCGCCTACCCCTACGAGTCCGTAGAAGAGATGTAAATAAATCTTAAGGGCTACTATAGTAAGGTCGACACCGAAGGTAAGGCTAACGCCGTCCTTAAGAAGCTTCGTTAAGGTAAGGAGTACGTACTTACGTCGAGATGTCTACTTTTACTAAGATCTTGCGTCGGAAGAAGTAGCTTAATAGCCGATACCGAGGCAAGATTACCGGCGAGAACTACACTACGATAAAATTATTAGTAGCTCGTCTATATAGCATCGAGAATAACTTCGATAGCTTCGACAACTACCGTGCTATCGAGAAGACTACAACCGGCGGTAATAGTCGTAGCAACCGTAGTAACGCCGCATCTACTACCCCGACCTTAACTACGAGTATAATTACGCTTATGTCATTTCAAATCCCCCCTAAGTACCGTAACCTCCCGGCGCTTACTTCTATAGAGCGTAGGCGCTACTCTCGCGACCACTTCTATCGTCGCTGTAGAGAGCTAGGTTAGTAGGTTTAGTAAATAAGATTCTGTCCCCTTAGTAAGCTCGACTACAAGACGCCTAGCGCAAGCTCGATCGTATTATCTATAGACGTAGCCGCCGGTAACGCAGGCTCTACCTTATTAACTAAGGCAAAAAGCCTATACTACTATTTAAGCGCGCTAAATAGTAGGGCTCGCTAAGGAGAGTACTAATAACTAATAGTTTCCGCTACTACTTATAAAATTCGCTTACTACTTAACAGCAATAGAGTGCTTAAAGCTTAGTACGAGCTACGGATTATGTTATACTTAGTTATTAAGTTTCATGGTCGATAGTAACTAAGCTTCCATCTATACTAACAGCGGTTAGGACGGCATTACTAGCGACTCGGACTAGCTATAGTTTATATTAAAAGCCGTCGAACAGTCGTTACCTTCTTTAATACGGATACGTTTGAAAGCGGCAACGATATCTAGCCTTATAACGGACTTCTTATTAGCTATTCAAGCTAGCGTCTTTTTAACTAAGGGTATCGAGCAGCTACTCTTGACTATAAGGGCATTAAGGGCTCGGAAGTTAGTGTACACCCGTAAGGCGCAACTTATCTTGTTAATAACTATAGTCGATGCGGCCGCCTTAGACGTACTACGCTAAATCGATGTATTAGTTAGCTAATCGTTAAGTTGTTAGTAGGTAGCATCGTTCTCGCGTTAGCCTATAGAGTATAACTGCTTAAAGGGCGGCGTGGAACCGTCTTTAAGTCGGATTTTACTATCGAAGCCTAGCCTAAACACGGGTAACAGTATAACGGGCGAGCCTTAGGCTAAGGCATAGGCTAGGCCTAAGCGAGGTCTTGGCACCCGACTCTTTATTGTCGGGGTGCGGCTAATAGTTCTCTCTCTTCTTTATCTAACCTATTAAATACTAAACTACATCGAACCTTAGTATATACGTCGTTTACCCGTAACATTAAGTTAGATCAAAATGAACGTAGATTCGTCTTCCGTAGGCCTTACGCCGGCTACCGACGCGGAACCCTCGGGGAACGATAGCCTCGGGCGGGAAACGACGAACGCTAAGATACGACGTATTCTTAAACAGTTATATACGCGTTAGTAGTATATAGAGGCCGAGCTAGCGAGCACTCGTACCGCTCTCGAACGAGCGGAGGCCGATAGACGCTAACCGGCGTCCGGAGGTACCGCCCTACTAGAGGCGGTACTATTAATAGTCCTAATAAGGACACTAATAGAAATGTTCTCCGTATAGAATGTAGCTAACTCGGGAACAGAAGTAACGGGACTAAGGGATTAGAAACCGCCTATATAGAATAGGTAGGTAGATACCTTCCGAGATTACCTCCTAAGATTAAGGAGCTCGTTCCGCGTACGCTCCGCGACAAAACCTACGCTCTCCGCGGAGTACTACTAGGACACTATTTACGACACCCTACCCTTACGCAAACGAGCCCGTATACGTTACTTTTAGGAAAGAGGAAGCCTTCTAGCTAGTAAGGACCCCGAAGCTTTCTTTACGTAGCTCGAGTACGTATTTGCGGACAGTAACGAACAATTAAAGGCCCTCGAGTAGCTTACGGGCTTAAGATATAGCGTAGGACAACTATAGTACGAACACTAGCTAGAATTCGACGGACTCCTACTTAGCGCGGGCAGAGATAGCTAGACGGACCCTATAAAGATCGGTTACCTTAAGAACACCTTCTCGAACCCCGCTTAGGGTGTATACGGCCGCCGTTATTAGAACTACTAACTACTACGTCTTCTTAGAGGAGGTAGAATGAATTACAACTAACCTCGAGACGATAGACTAGTTTAAAGCGGCTAATAGGAGGTAGTTAAAGGAGAAGAACACGGACTCCGTATTAATAACTACGGTAACTACTAAGTCTAAGGGTTCCTCTATAGTATACACCGTACATATAGAAGGGGATACTATAATAGCTCCCGCCCGTACGGGCGGGGAGCGTAGTAGAAGTCGAGGACACCGTAGAGGAATAAGCGGGAAATAGAGAGCTAGATAGGTCGATATAGCGGGGAGAGAGAGACGCCGAGAGAAAAAGCTCTACTTCTGTTACGGAGTAGGTGGACACCGTATTAAGGAGTGTCTATACTCTCCGGCTGCGCATCCTACGGCAATTAACGCCGTTAGCGCCCTACCTCTCTTAGAGGACGATATATATACGTCGGACCCCGTAAGCTACGATGCGGGAAAAGACTAACTCTTACTCGAAGTTAGGAGTCGAGGGTAGTAGAGAAGGTATTAGACGATTTTGCAAAGGGATAGGCTAGAGTTAAGGGTGTTATAAACGGAGCCCTAGTATATACGGACGTAATCCTTAAGAATAATACTAGAACTTTAGCCCTAATCGATAAGGGATGCTAATACTATACTGCAATCAACGGAGACCTAGTAAAAGGTCTCGGACTAAGCTACGTAAGTTACGAAGCACGAGAAGTAAAGGGAGCCTCTTCTTCTATAAAGAGCTTAAACATCGAGGGAGTTATCGCCTTCCGTATAGAAATCGACGGATTCCGCCAAATAGTCTACGCGTATATAGTACCGGGTTTGGCTTTCCTATTAATCCTAGGGAATCCCTAGAAGGCGTATAACAAAGTCCGGACCGCGCCCGAAAAGCGTCGGTTCTACTACGGGAGCAATAGGTCTCCGAAGGACGAAACTACCTAGAATACAAGGAGGACGGTAGCATTACGACGCTTGTTGCAGCACTTTTAGCGGACATCGAGAAGGCTCCTAAGATTAAGGAGTACCCTACGCTAGAAGCGCTAAAGCAGAGGTTACCGCCGGAGCTTAGTAATATAGTTCCGCTATTTTATAAGCGGGAAGCGGATAAGCTATCCCCTTATAGGGAGGGTATAGATAAATACATCAAGATCCGTAGGAAACTAGACAGAACCTAGCACGCTTTACTATAGGGGCCGCTATATAGTATATCGAAGGAAGAGCTACTAGTGCTTCGAAAGTCCCTAGACGATCTATTGTAGAAAGGGTACATCCGGCCTAGCACGTTAGAAGCTACGGCCCCCGTACTCTTTGTAAGGGAACCCGGTAGAGGACTACGCTTCTATTACGACTATAGGGCGCTAAATGCTATTACGACTCCGGACCGTTATCTACTACCTTTAATACCGGAGACCTTACGAAACCTTACGGGAGCCGAATAGCTTACGAAGGTATACGTTATTACGGCCTTTTATAAGATCCGTATTACTAAGGGCGAGGAGTAAAAAACAGCCTTTCGCACTCGATTTAGATCGTTCGAGTAGCTTACGACACCGTTCGGATTAAGCGGGGCTCCGGCAACTTTCTAACGGTATATTAACTCTTTATTGCGGAAAGAGCTAGACGACTTCGCTTCTACCTATATAGATAATGTTATTATCTACTTAAGCGGGTCTAGAGAAGAGTACTTTAGTAAGGTACGAATAGTACTCCGTAAGCTTTAGGACGGAGGCCTATTCTTAAACCCGGACAAGAGCGAGTTCGCCTAGAAAAAGATTAAGTACCTTAGCTTTATCGTATATACCGACGGAAAGGGAGTAGGGACCGACCCGGAGAAGGTTAAAGTAGTTCGGAACTAGAAGGCCCCCGCTACGTAGAAGGAGGTACGTAGGTTCCTTAGATTTGTAAATTACTATCTAATATTCATTCCTAACTACTCGAAGATCGCCGGTACATTAACCGCGCTTACCGGTAAAGGTGTTCCGTTCTCCTAGAACAAACCGGAGGAGGTAGCGTCTAAGCGACTAAAAGACAAGTTTTGTTAATCTCCGGTGCTTTCTTACTAGGATCCGGGACTTCTAACCTTCTTAGAGATAGATTGTAGCGGGTTTGCGATTAGTAGCGTACTTATCTAGGAACGTAACGGAGTCCGCCGACTAGTAGGCTTCTTCTCGCAAAAGCTAAATAAGGCCGAGATTAATTACGACATCTATAATAAGGAGATACTCGCTATAATCTCCTACTTACAGTTCTAGAGCCCCGAACTAAAAGCCTATAGGCCCTATACAATTTAGACGGACTATAAGAACCTAGAATACTTTATAACAAAGAGGTAATTGTCGAAGAAATAGATTAGGTTGTATAAGACCTAATATCGTTCTAGTTCTCCTTACTATATTGCCCGGGGGTAGAAGCAATTTTACTAGACGCCCTATCGAGAAGAGAATAGGATACCTTAGGGGAGGACGATAAGATATCGAGATTCAAGAGGTTTTCAGACCCGGAGCGCGTACTAAATTAGCCGGACTCTAAACGAGGGAAGGCGTTAGTAGTAGCTACTACGTCGGTAGGCTTTACGGCTACCTACTTTAGGCAGGGAGCTCCTAAATCGGCAATCTAGCTCCTAGCTACCTAAATTGAAGAGGTTCCCGCACCGGAAACGGCGGACTCCATAGGCCCGTTCTAGGACGCAGAGCTAAATAGGCTTTAGGACATTACGGTATCGAAGGACACTATATACTACTCCGTTCTCCGCGTAATACGGGACGGGGCCCGATCTCTACTAAGCGGTCTTAAGGTAAAAATCTAGGCGGGGGACTATACAGTCGATAAGAAAGGGTACTTAAGGCACCGAGGTATACTATAGGTGCCGGGCGCCCTAATATCGTCGGAGGCCGACTACGATGCGATAGAGGACGGATAGAGGCTAATAGATGTACTAAGAACTAAGCTTATTTAGTCCGTACACGACTCGTCGGTCTACGGACACCCCGGCCGGGACGCTACGGCTTCTATAGTAGCTCGCGATTTTTACTAGCTATTACAATCGAGGTAAGTAAGGTAGTTCCTTCGGAACTACGACTACTACGGGAGAAATAAGGTCTAGAGAAAGTAAAAGTACGGGCTCCTTCGCCTATTGCCGGTACCCGACCGTTTCTTCTAGGAGAGATCTATAGATTTCATAATAGACTTACCGGACTTAGAGGGTAACCGCTACCTATAGTTAATTAAGGGTAGGCTCTATAAGTAGGTAGTACTAGAAGCGATGTCCGGTATAAAAGCGGAGGGCTACGCTATAGGGTTTATAGACTACTAGGCAAGATATTACGGACTGCCGAAGGCGATTACTAGCGATAGGGGTACTAATTAGACGACTACTTTCTAGAAGGAGCTCTATCGACTTACGGGCGTATAGTAGAGACTTAGCTCCGCGTACTACCTACAAACCGACGGAGGCCCGGAGAGAATAAACTAAGAGGTCTAGGCGTACCTTCGTAACTACATTAACTATAAATAGTCCGACTAGAAGAAGTAGTTATCTACCGCGGAGTTGGCGCTTAATAGCCAATACTACGCTAGACTCGGCATAAGCCCTTTCTTTGCTACTTACGGATACGAAGCTCCGTTACCCGTCGCTTTAGTACCGGAGTCCGTTCCGGGTAGAGGGCTCGCCGTAGCCGAAAGGGCTACCTAGTTCGTAGAGAAGCTAAAAAAGATCTCTAACTTATACTAAACTAGTATAGCGGTCGCCGCATAGCAATAAGAGGATAGCGCTAACCGTATAAGGACTCCGGCACTAATCTATCGGGCCGGCGACAAGGTCTAGCTAGATTTGCGAAATTACTAAATAGACCGACTAAAGAGAAGCCTAGCCGCAAAGTATATAAAGCACACGGTGTCCGAAGTGTTATTACCGGTGTCCGTACGACTGTCCGGGATACCTAGCGGGATTGACCTAGTGTTCTATACGGATCTATTACGCCTAGTAAGCGACGACCCCCTTCCTAGATAGGAGTCCGACGACACTCAACCGGACCCCGTCCTAATTGAATCGTATAAAGAATACTACGTAGAGGAGATGCTATATACGAGAGTAAAGCGAAAAGGGAAAGGAAGGGAAGTCCTAGTAAGGTAGTCGGGATACTATAACCCTACGTAGGAGCCCTTAGAAGAATTAGCGGATAACGAGGCAATAGACGCGTTTAGAGTCGCGTACGGGGATACTCGGACTAATAATAGTCTAAGAGAGATATATAAGAAGAAGAAGAAGAAGGGGCCCGAACGGAAATAATCGGGATATAGGCGTTTAGAGATAGATACACGGTAATGCCTAGTACGCGCTTACGACTCTCAATTTAGCTATAGAGCGGCTACCGCCGTAAAACTACCGAAGCCCGCAGGGAAACTACCGGAGACACGCCTAACTATAGCGGCGGGTACCGAGTACTAGAGTAGGAGCTACACTACTAGTACTATAACGGGTTAGCGACATAAAATAATCGGTAAACTAGCATTAATATATACTTACCTCTACTAGGCCACGACGTTTACTACCGTCGAAGTAACCTTAGAGGCTATAGTACTAAGATATCGGTTAGCGGGGGAAGATAAGCGGGGCCCGATAGAAAATACCCGGATAGTTAACTAGCGGCTTATAGAGGCTTTAAAGTCTTCTAGGCTTTAAGGACCTTAGCGAGGTCCTTATGCGCCTCGACCCTTAACGACCGTAAGCCGGCAGAAAATGATCGGAGGCCGACAACTTACTCGTCGTTCTAGGGGGCGCGGGCCTAGACGGCGTAGGCAGTATGTACTATCTAAGGGCTACGGCGGTTAGCGACGACTTTCGATCGGAGTCCGGGGGATATATATAGGTTCTCGCAGTTCTTACGAGAGTCGGCGCAATCTTAGTATACGCGGGAGTAGGCGGACTACAAAATTAGCGGAGTCCGATAGAAAGGTCGCGGAGACCGATATATATAGCTTAGTCTTAGTAGTCGTTGCCACTGTTAGTATAGCTAACGTAGTAGATAATAGAAGCTATCTAAGACCGATTAGTAATGCCCGGAGTCTAAGAGATATAGCTCGCGATAAGTCGCTATACTATAGTAGCTATTAAGAATTATATACGTCTATTATTGTATATATAAGAGAAAGAGAAGCGACTATTAAGGGCGGGCTCCGATATACATAAGCCTATGCTATTGTTAATGTAACAATATTATTACTTAAGTAAAGTTACTTTATATAAGGTAAAGTTAGTCGGCCGGCGGCAAGGCCGATTAAAAGGCACCGGAAGGCGGGCGTTTAGGTAAGGCTCCCGGAGGTTATTGTTTCTATTGTTTAGGTGCTATTAACAACTTTACTTCCCGAGGAATGTAAGCTTTCCTCGCTATAGATCGCATCGGACTACAATATCTATTACACGGAAGGCTTAATAATAGACGCTAGCGGAGGAGGAGGGGGGTAATGTAAAGGGCGAGCCTTAGGCTAAGGCATAGGCTAGGCCTATACGAGGTCTTGGCACGCGACTCTTTGTTATCGGGGTGCGGCTAATAGTTCTATCTCTCCTTTATTTAACTTATTAAATACTAAACTACATCGAACCTTAGTATATACGTCGTTTACTCGTAAGAAATACCTTAGCTTACTTCTTAAAGAAGTACCTTACTAGGTTCTAGTATCGCTAAGGAAGCCTTTCTCGTAGGTTAGACTTAGGCTTAATTAACACAATCTTCTTAGAGTCTCCTACTATAATAGCTTAGTACTATAAGGTAGATAGATCTATATACATAAGTATAACCTTATCTCTATACTCCGCTATCGCGTAGGCCGCTAATGCGGAGATCTCTTGAATGTTAGACCTACACGCGATACTTAACTATAACGCGCTTTTTGCTAAGCAATTCGCCGTATAGAAGGTAGAATACATATATAGAAGGTGGAAGACATATATAAAAGGTAGACGACAGCTCTATAGAGAGATAGATAGCTAAGCCTAATGCAATAGATAAGAAGCAAGCCTATAACTTTGCCGCTTATCTAGCTAAACTCGTTTAAGCTTCAAGCTAACCCTCGCGTAAGCCCTATAAGCTAATGCCGCAAACTCGAAAAGATATATACATCTAATCTAGAATTCCGGCGACATAGTCTACGTTAGCACTAAGCCTTCCGACATAGCAAGGCTATTAAAGAAGCTAAATTACGAGTTCGCTAGTTCTTATAAGATAATTATAGCACTCGGAGATAGGGTAGTATTTTACAAGCTAGCGATTCTAGATTCAATAAAGATCTACAATACCTTATATACGTAGCTCTTGCTACTAGCGCAGCTATTAAATAACCGTACTAATAATAGGACGCCGATATCTCTACCGCGGCTACTAGTACTAGACTTGCCCTCTAATTGTTCCTCGTTAAGGGATTTAAATTGTACTCATTCTAATTACAAGACCTAAAAGAGCCCTATATTAGTATTTATTGTTACTACCTCCCCGTATCGGGATTGGGTAATTTGCGCGCCTACTACCTTCCTTGGATGTAGTAGCCGTTTCTTAGGCTCCCTCTCCGGAGTCGAACCCTAATTCCCCGTTACCCGTTGCTACTATAGTAGGCTACTATCCTACTATCGAAAGTTAATAGGGCAGAAATTTAAATAAACCATCGCCGGCGTAAGGCTATGCGATTCGTTAAGTTATTATAATTTACTAAGGAGCCCCGGAGGGCATTGGTTTTTTATCTAATAAATACACCCCTTCCGAAGTCGGGGTTTTTAGTATGTATTAGCTCTAGAATTACTATAGGTATCTATGTAGTAAGGTACTATCAAATAAACGATAACTGATTTAATAAGCCATTCGTAGTTTCACCGTATAGTTGCTTATACTTAGACATATATAGCTTAATCTTTAAGACAAGCATATGACTACTAGTAGAATTAACTAGGTAACTATCTTAGGTCGGACGGGCCCGTAATCCCCCGAGGGAGACCCGATCCTATCCTCGCCGCGGTGAAGCGACTAGAGTAGTTTGTTAGTAGGGGGACGCGGATGCATCCCCGGCCCGGGACGGGCATAGAGGCGTAAGCCTACTACGCCCGGCTACGGGCCATCCAATTGCCACAACTAGGATTCCTAAGGCGGGGTCCGCTAGAGCGCCGGCTAGCCCTTATAGGAAGGGCTACCGGGCTCTAATATACCCGCCTTAAGTAGGAGTTCCCCGTTCCCTATTACGTCCTATTAAAGGGACGGCTATAGGTGTACGGGAATGCCCCCGATTGTGTCGGGACAGTAATGGCTATCGGCTAGTTATCTATAGACTCCGTCGGCGCCGGCGACGTCGTAGTGACGCTGCCGGGCTCCGGGGGCCCGCGACCGGTCTCTCCGCGGGCTAGGCTACGAGGGTAGCGACTAGCGGAGGTCATAGTGTTAGGTAGGTGCCGACGCGATCCCTAAGGCGTTGACCGTAGGCATAGGCATGTTCGCTATGCCGGGTCGCCCGGGGCCTATCTAAAGGCTTTGCGGTCTCGAATTGTCTAAGGGTAGGCGGCTATAGCGCCGGTATACTCCCCTACCCGGTGCACTAGGGCCCCGGTCCCTACATGGGCCTCGTAGGACAAAAGCCCGAGGCGGACGGCATGTAGGATCCGGGACAACTAGCGCACCGCGCCGTAATGTGTCCGGCGACGGCGATAGTAAGGCCATTAGCTAGGGCACCGGGTCCGTAGTCGGTAGAGGCCCGGCAGAGTAAATCCCTAGGTCTTTCCCTACTAGTCGTAGTCCTAGCGCATTGACTATTAATGACCTACGTATTAATAACCTTCCGTGCTAGCCGGCGGCGAGCCCGGAGGCCAACCGTCGTCCGGGGCATAGATTACTAGTGACCTATACTATAAAGGTGCCTAAAGCTACTTATAGACTAGACGGCTCCCTTGGGATTTGTCCTTTAGTCTTTTTCGCTTCCCTCTCTTATATATCCTCCGACCCGCTCTACGGGCAAAGCGTACCTATAGCGGTTCGGCATACATCCGGCTCTAGCTACCGGCCGATTTAGGAGCGCGGTCGCTAAAGGGGCCCGTTTGCCCATCGCCGGCGGCCCCTCGATGGCCGCTACGAGACGGTGGGACTTAGTCGTTTCCGGGCCTCGCTGCCGCCGCCCGGCGCGGGTAACCTCGCCGTCGCCGCCGCCGGCGAACCCCGCCGTCGCTAGCCCCGGGCCCCTTGCCGGGGACACGTCGCCGCCGCCGCACCCTCGCCGTCGCCGCCGCCGCGCCCCTGCCGCCGCCGCCGGCGTCGAGGCTAGGCTAGATAGAGTAAGCGCCCTAGTCTCTAAGCCGGAGACTAAATAAGGCGGCAACCCCCGACCCTAGGCCGGGGATAACGGACCTAGCACCGGCGGTCCTTAGCCCTACGATCGACCCTCGCCGTCGCCGCCGCCACACCTACGCCGCCGCCGCCGGCGTCGGGGCCTAGCTAGGTAGAGTAAGCGCCTAAGTCTCTAAGCTAGAGATTAAGCAAGGTAGTAACCCCTAACCCTAGGCTAGCAAGGAGCGACCCGTAACAACGGCGGTCCTAGGCCCTACGATCGACCCCTCGCAACCTACCTACCTACCGTCGCCGCCGCCGGCCCCGTCTCGCTAGGGGTGCCGAGCATCCCGGACGGCCTCTCTAACACCGCCTTGGACGTCGGGGGGGAGGGCGGGCCGGGCTAAGAACCCGCCCCCCGGTGCCCCCGGACACTAGCCCCGACGGCCGACA
>JAWDJV010000150.1:0-33515 GCA_033119285.1 Teratosphaeriaceae sp. CCFEE 6253 | reverse complement strand
GCCATTCACTCGGCTGTTGCGGACCGGAGAGGGGTGGGCAGGCTCTCAGGGTCATTCCGCAGAGCGCCACACGAACGACCAAATCCCACCTTCCGGAGCGGTGCAGATGCCGCAGATACGGGGCGGCTCTTCGAAGCACTGCAAGACCGTACGGACGGCTTGGTGGACGACGTGGTGAGGCCTTTGAAACGGAAGCGTGTCTCTGAAGTGCCAGCGAATCGGAAGCCCAACAAGCCTCTCTCCCTACTCGAGCTTCTCCAGCAGAGCGACGCCGCGACCTCTGCAGCGGAGCTTCGAGAAAGTCCGCCGAAGCCCATGCCATACGGCCACGCACCACCACCGGTGGACTACGGTCTCCCTTCTTGGCAGCTACCGCTTCCGGCGGCACCCCTTGCTCCAGTCGCCATACCTCGCGTGCACCCTCATCCATCCGCAGGACCTGTACCAAACAAAGGGTGGGCCGGCGGTTCCTATCCACCCCCATACCAGCCGGAATATCAACCCGCGAATGTCTTCTCCAACCAGAAACGAAAGCCCGTGGCCATACCGAGGAAACAGCTTGGGTATGTTACGAAACCACCGCGGCAATATCCCGGTCTGCCACCTGACCAGGCTCCGAAGGCACAAGGTCTGTTCCAGACGCTAAAGCCAATACGTCAGGGGGAGGTCATGAGCTATGAGCAGTTTGTTATGTTCAATAAGGAGCGCGCAAAGACGAGCTGTCACAGCTGTCGCGTTGCCAAAAGAAAGGTAAACCTACCATCTCATACAATGTGAATTACTAGACCGAGCTGACGAGAGTGGCGCAGTGCGATGAAGGCAAGCCCATGTGCAGCAGCTGCGCAAGCACCGGCAAGATGGAGTGTCTCTACGACTCTAGTACAACCGGCGCCAATCGGCCTGCAAGCTACGGCCCTGTCTTCAGCATTCACCCACAACGTACGATGCAGAATCCTCCAAACCTTACATCCGCCTCCCCCGCTTCCCATTACCAGCAACCAACGATGGCTCCTCCGCCACCGCAAACGCAACAGGTAATCGGACTCATGGAAAGTGTGGGATCGACGCAGCAGAGCTACCAGACTGCGCCGAGCGTGACGCCTAATTGCGGCCTGCTCAACGGCTCAACGCGGGAATATGCGTCCACGGCTTCCTCGCAGGCCTTCGGAGGAGGGCCGCATGCGCAGCTAGGGGCTCATGGGAGGGATGGCAGTCCGGATCCTTGGTTTCCGCGGAGGTAGGGCAAGTGGGGTGCAGGTCGAGTGGGATCACGGTGAAGACAAAGCGAGTGTACTGCCGCGATGATTCGTACCAGGAATGCCCGAAGGGCGCAGAGGCGTTCCCGTCAACCGTGATGTGGCTTGTATTAATTACATGATGCGGTGAGTATACTACCGGGAGTATGACATTGACGATGATCAGCACAGCTTCGGCCTTCATCTAAGTACAGCCACCGCCGTTGAATCGTATGGATCCCATTATCCGTTAGTACGTCAAGGCTACGCTATATGTTGAGCTCCGCCCCGCCACTGCGTGGAGACCACGCCTCTGCCCTGGAAACGCTTGCTAAGGTATAGACTTCGCCGCGTTCATCACGAATGGCGAGACAAGCATGAACACAAGGCGTCATAACGGACCTGGGAAGGTAGTTGGGAACGTGAACAGTTCCCGGCGCAATTGCACGGCGCAATCAGTCGCTTGTGCGTAGTCTCGCGGACTCGCGGATAACCACGGCACAGCCTCGCGACCACGGGGATGCAGGCAGTGGCGAGAAGCGATCTCTCATGCGTGAAGCAAGCGCCGTGCCGACCCCGGTCCACGGCCAGTCACCAAGCGCCTTCCAGCTGTGGACGAGAAGCATGACGGAAGCCAGTCAGAGTACCTGTGGGGTCCTGGCTACGGCAGGCCAATGGTATGTACTTAAGGCATGCTGCCTTCTCTACGCTCCATCTCTCGTACATCTACCTCCACATCCACAGCTCAAGACCGGTCTCGTCAACACCAATGAATATGAAGGCGTGGCCTGACACGCCCACTTGCCTTTTAGGTTGCGCACGATACTGACGCACCTGTCGAAGCAGGAGCAGGTCCGGGTGCAGCACGTGACTGCTGCTTCGCACACGTTGGGAGACGTTGGGAATGCCTGTTGTTGCACATACCTGCCAGGGTTCGAACAGCAGCCCCCTGCCACCAAGCCTTGACCCGAAGTGGGAACAACTACTGGTGTATGCCTTCCTTGCCGGATGTACGGCGCACGTCCCGGCGTCCACCTTCCAAGCATGCAGGCTTGGCAACGTTGGATGTGGCAGGCACAACTGCTTCCTTCCCTCGGAGTGTGCCGGACCTAGGCACCTCCTGCTGTCTGGCCGGCGAGGACCTGCAGGGTCAACACTGCAACTTGAGAAGGACCCTGCGCACAGTCCTCGCCGCCAGAGAACAAAACTCGACCAATTCCCTCCCCAATTTCTCTTCCTTCTTCCTCACATCAAGCACCAATCTGCTCCCAAACCATCACCCAACCCACCTCCCAACCAACCAACCAACCAACCAACCAACCCACCAACCATCAACCGTGAGCTCACTCAATCTCCTTCCCTTCCCTTGTTCGCTCTTCATCATGCTGACCTTTCACAGAACATGCCTTCTATCCGCAAGATGGCAGTCCTCGTCTTTGTCGGCACCGGTCTCGCCGACGTGGTGGACATCTCCGACACCAAAAGCATCAAATTGTCGACCAAGGTCCGCATCTACTCGAAGCCGGGGTGCAACCCGATCGACAAGACGCACGACCATCACACCCTCTTCGTCGGCAAATGCCACAACTTCCCCGCTGCCGATTTGCCCTTCGAGTCCTTCGAAACGTACGGCATCGTCAAGCACTCCTACAATCTCGACGATCACACGTGCCAAATGGTGGTCTTCACCATGCCCGACTGCAAGGGCGACGGCATCACTCTCGGCAGTACGTTCTCATACTCATGCCCTTGCATCTCTCATGAGTTCGCTGACATCGCTGCAGACATCGCCGAGAGCCATGAGACCTGCCTCGACGTCCCCAGCTCTGACGGCTACTCCGCCAAGCTCGTCTGCGCCGATCGCGCGGACTTCGCCAGCACCATCTCCGCCACGGGCCCCTCGTCTTCTACCACCACAGTGACTGTGGCGACCACGCTGCCGACCATCACCATCTCGGAGAAGCCCACCGAGACGATCCACGCCATCCACGTCCCGACCACCTGCGCCTCCAACGACGAGCTGTGAAGAGCCCATGCGGCGGCACGAGGGGAGGACTGGGGCGGGGAGAGCCCTCCGGGCAGCATCGTAGAGCTGACATTGTTTTTTGAGTATTTTTATTTGCTTTAGTCACCGAATACAAAGGTGCCGCGAACTCTCTGTGCCACTTTCATGTCCTCGTCCTCGTTTGTGATCCGCCTTTGCATGTGCCCTTTGCCACTTCGCGGAGAGCGCTTCATTCCTTCCACCCCATCGCTCTGACTCCTCTCGTCGCCATCTCGCGTTCGTGCTCACGCATCTCCTCTCGGTACCACATCGTCATCGCTGAGATCATCATGAGCCCATGATCATCTGCTCGCTCTCAGCGTTGTCATACAGTGCCAGTGCTCTTGCATCTCTCCTCAGTACCATATGATCGTCTCTGGGATTCTGCCATTGCTGAGTCCATTTTGCCCACTCTCGGCACCATGATCTTGCGCATGTGCTCTTCCATGTACGCTCAGCACCATATCACCTTTGCTTCTCTCTCGGTGTTCCTACCGTGTGCAAGTGCTCATGCATCTCTGCTCAATACTACCTTGCCGTTTCATTTGCTTTGGGGAAACACACTCATTCAACTCTGTGCAGCTCAATCTCATCACTGCCATCTCACATCTATGCTCTTGCATCTTCGCTCAATACCACTTCAACTCCGTAATTGTCATAGAGATACTTCAGTTCCTCTATACACGTCAGTCTCTCTCTCCACGTCGTCATACCTTGCCCATGCTCACACATGTTCTCTCGATCTCACCTCGCCGTCGCGGAGACACGTTCACATCCAGGACCTCATCTCCCCATCTCCCTATCGTGTGATTATGCCAACGCCCATACTCGCCTAGCCAGTACCACTTCATGTTTGCAACTCTCGCGGAGGGTTGCACAATCGCTGTCACAGTCTCGCCATCATTATACTGTGCTGATGCTTAGATATGTCCGCGCGACAGCATCTCGCAACTACAATCATCTCGGGGACGATGACACCCACGGACCGCTCTGATCGACCTCTCCGAATCGCCAGTACGTGCAGACGCTGCTGTGTGTTGGTGTGAGATCACCTCGCAAGTCTCGCTGTCTAGGAGATGCACACAGTCACCGACGAGGGCTGTCTAGGTCTCACAGTCACCATTGCATGCTCATGCTCTTGCATGACGCCCGAGACGATAACGTTACCTCTGGGATGTCGACCATCTAACCTCACTCTCACCACTGCCATATCGTGACGATGCTCCTGCGTGCTTGCGTTGTGGATGTGGCCTTCAATCTGCTCGCGCTCTCACAATCGCAGTCCTGTGCTGATGCTCATGCGTATCTGCCCATCGTCCTCACGACACCACGATATTGGCTCGAGATCAGTCTCGGGTCCAGCGTCGTTATAGAATGCTTATCGTGTCGCGGCGGTGAAGCATGACAGTCATTGTGACAATGCCGCCTGCAGGCTTCTCCGCTCCGTCACTTTCGCCTCGTGCCTCTCCCGTTGCCCCCAGCACACGCACTCCCCTTTAGTGGCCATCGAGCGCAACATGGTGCCAGCCGGTGCAGTCTCCCCTCGGGGTCGGCGAGTGCAGAAGCTTCGTTTGCACCGTCCGGATCGTGGTGTAAGTCGAAGCATGCGTGGTGGCTCATGGCTGAGCTCCTTCGGTCAGTACGTGCGAGCTCATAGTGTTAGCAGTGATGCCGTGCACGATGGATGGCGTGATCCTTACTGTGGGTGACCGCCGTGGACCATCCGAAGCTGCATGAGACGAGAGTCCGCGCAGGTGATACGGAGCAGTAAGGAGATTGTCAGTATACAACCACTCACCGGCCCTGCATCGATTAAAGCGCGGCAGCCGACCTCGCATGACCGACATGCACGCACAGTGCGGGATAGCGAAGACACTAAACCGTTGCATTCTCATAGCTTACTCTTCTTCCCGCCCTTCACCCCCTCCACCACGCCCCCGCCCAGGAAGAAGTCCGGATACTTCCACGTACTCCCCATATCCGCCCCCGTCGTCCGCCACTGCCCTCCATCCACCACAAGCACCACCCCGTTCACATAGCTTGCCGCGTCCGAAAACAGAAACACCGTCGCATCCGCAATCTCCTTCACTTCGCCCCACCTCCCCACCGGGATCTTCGCCTTGCTCTCCTTGACACTGCGCTCGTCGCTCTTGCTCAAGCGCTCCATCCCCTCTGTCCCGGCGATCGGGCCAGGAGTAATGACGTTGGACGTGATGCCAAAAGGACCATACTCCATGGCTACGGAGGAGGAGATCTGGTCCACAGCGGCTTTGGCGGCCATGACGTGGGCTTGCAGTGGTTGGCCGCGGAAGTGGAAGGAGGCGGAGATGAAAATGATGCGGCCGCCGGTCCCAGTGGGTTCGGTTTTGCCGGTGTTCTTGTGCTTCTTCACGCTCTCGACCAGGTATGGCAGGACTGCTTTCGCGGTGTTGAAAGAGCCCAGCGCATCGATCTCCATGACCGTCTTGAACGCGTTCGAGCTCAGCTGCGCCATTGGGGCCAGAAAGTTGCCGGCTGCGCCCGCGATCGCGAAGTCGATACTGCCCAGTTCCACTGCGCAGCGTTCGGCAGCGGCGTCCATGGCTTTGACATCCCGGACGTCGGCCACGATGCCGATGACTTTGGCTCCTGGGCGGACACTCGCGATGTCTGCTGCGCCGGCCTCGGTCTTCTCCGGGTTGCGGCCAGTGATACAGGCGTTGCCACCTAGGGCGACGAAAGCACGGACTTGCATGGAGCAGATGGTGCCGGCGCCACCTGTGCAGAAGAGCACTTTGTCCTTGAAGATTCCATCGCGCCAGACGTTTGAGAGGAAGGTCTCTCGTGGGACGGGCATGTTGGCCGTATTGGCTTGTTGATGATCAGGTGCCTTTGTGATATCCTATGGCTAGCTCCCAGCGTGTAGCTGTTATTGTCTACGTGTAGCCTGAAACGACAAACGTCTTGCTCGCGACTCGGCAGAGAGTCTGACTTATGAGTTCCTGTTCGGCCGTAACGAGGTCGTCTCACTCAGCTTTCCCGTAGCTATGGCGGTTCGAACAGCAAGCGCGATCTTACAGGCGGACTCCAACGGTAGGACAAGGGCCGCCGGTGCAGACCTCGGTGAGAATGTTTGTTACATTTATGGTCGGTCCACGCAGCACGTCTGCGATGTAATCGGCGTTCCTGTGCCGAGGTCAACATTACTTCCCGATCGGGATTAATACGGGGCTGGTCAATGCGTCCACGCTTGTAACACGTGCCCGACCTCGACGTCACCTCGGCGGTACGCAGCTCAGGTACCCCAAGCGAGCACAGCTTTGAGCATTGCAAGCCAAGTCACCTATTGCACCACATCCACGATGCCTTCCTCCGTCGTTTTCGCGAAGTTCGTGGGCACGATCAGCCTGGGACTATTGACCGTACGCCCTCACACCCATGCAACCCTTGGCATCCGGCACTGACACAAGCCAGGGCGTCTCCTACACCCTCTCCACGCAATCGCTCCCTTCCCTGCTCACCCTCCCCTCCGCCAAACCCGCAGCCTACACTCTCCGCCAAACCGCCCGCCTCGCGACCCTGCACATCACCGCGCTGAGCACCATCTCCTGCCTGTCCCTCGGCCTGGCTTTCGCCCTTTCGCCACCACGCATACGGCATCCGTACCTCCTCTGGACGTCTCTCATCGCGGCCTCGAGCGGCGCGCTGAACTTCGCGATGGATAAGAGCATGCGGCAGTGGGTGGTCAAGGACGAGGTAGGGGAGGTGAACGGGGAGCAAGTGGAGAAGCGGGCGAGGGAGCAGCAGTGGATTGAGTTCGTGCGGACCGGGGTCAGCGGGGTGGGGTTCGTGATGGGCGTGGTGGGGATCTGGGGCGACGGGGCGTGAGAGGGAGGGGTGTAATGGGATCTACGACATGATGAGACTTGAGGTGTAGGAGAGGGATGGAGAGGGATGGAGATGGATGTTGTTGGGAGAATGGAGCTTCTTAGCAGTATAGGCTGGCAGCTCGACTCAATCTAAGACCTTCTCCAACTCCATTCACGGCCTGCCGACGACTGTGTACTGTATCTCCGTGTCCGAGGGCTCGAGGCTGTCACAGCATGACCGATGGCTGGGCTATGATATAGCGTAGCGCGCAGAATATGCCAATCACAACGGGGCATGGCGCAAATGTTGGGGATATGCTATGCATGAAGGCTGCCAGCAGCCAATAACATTGATCAACAGCATATCTCGCATAACATCATCACATCATATGCCCGGCACACGTAGCATCAGAGTCAACAGCTCTCCCACTTGCTCCCCCTCAACCGCTCGTCCCCGACCTGTAATAGCAGTACTTCTTGAAGCAAGCATTACACCCCGCGGGCAATTTACTCCCGTCCTTGTTCTTCACCGCACACGCCAAGCAGAACGGCCACCCCGCCGTCCCGTTCTGCGTCGCAATCGCATTCCCGTTCACGATCATCGCATCCGTCTCCGCAACCGAGTACTGGATCTTCGAAGTCGGCTGCCCGGAGTTATACGTGTACGCCACGTTCGGCAAGAAGACGATGAAGGTGGTGCCAGTCTCATTGCAGCCGAAGAACGTGGCGCGCTTGTTCAGGCCTTGAGCAACGAAGGTGCTGACGGGCGGGATGAAGGGCATCTTCGTTAGACCGACAGCTTGTGCATTCAAGTAGGTCTGCCGGATCTCGGTCCCGTTGGGAAAGTTGTCGGTGGTGTCGGCCGAGTTGTCGTTGACGACCAGGACGTCGACGGTGCGTGAAGGTTGGATGAAGGGCCAGATGGGGTTGTCTGAGTCAGATCAGTTCATGCTGTGGTTTCCTGGGCAGGAAGAAGGGAGGGCATGACTCACTCTGCAAGGTCGCGCCTCCGTCGACCATAGTCAGGACAGCATCATTCTGTACCTGCGACGAGCGCTTGTACTTGTAGAACGGATTGACGTAGATGCCGAACAAGTCCGTGAAGACTGGCTCATGCGCCGAATTGACCAGTCCTTCGAGCACACTCGCGAGGCCGGCGGAAGAACTGTTCGAAGGCGGGATGACGCTGCACGCAGCGAAGAAGACGTCGCTGCTTGTGCCGAAGATGTAGCCCAGGTTGTCGTAGCGGACAGTGCATACGCCGGGCACAGTTGGGGAGCCGTTGGTGAGGTTGGAGCCCATGTACTAATACAACCTCGATCAGCATGCATAGATCTTCCTGCGGGACAGACAGCGGCGCGAAGCCCACCTTGGTCTGCGCGAAAGCAGATACACCAGTGTCCCACGAGCCGTACTCGTACGGATGGAACTCGTATATGATCGCGTTCAGCGGCGGTGCGCACTGGCCCTGCGACCCGTTGACGTTCGTGGTCGTGATGATGGGATACGGCACATTGTGACTCGTGAAGTTGCTCAGCGTCGTCAACCCGGACAGTCGAGTCGCCACGCCACCGTCGAAGCCTTGCAGTAGCTGATAAGACAGCAGGCGGCCATATGGGTCCACGATCGTAACGTCGTACCCAGCACCCTCCTTCGCCTCGATGTCGCTCACAACAAGCGCATACTCTGTAAGGCCTGAGGTGGAGAGCAGATTTGCCGGGACCAGGAGCGAGTTCTGGAACGCTTGCTCCCAGAGATTGTCACGCAGATACGAGACAGTCGGCCAGTTGTTGCCGGCAAGCGAAGACAAGAACCATGCTCCGCCGGAAAGCCCCGCTTCGTAGGTTAGAGTCTGGTAGAAGCCGCTGACATTGGTGTTGCTGTCGCGGCCGTCAAAGGCCTGGATGACGCCGGCGGTCTCGAGGAGTGCGCGGTAGCCGCCTCCGCTGGATGTGAGGCCGACGACAGGTAGCGAAGAGGTGCTGAAGGCACCTTGTCTCTTCAGCCATGAGGTCAAAGCGGTGTTGGCGCTCGGCTTGCGCGCTGCGATGTAAGCCGATTCACTCGGGTTTAGACCGCTTGCTGGTCGGATGAGAGATGCGCTTGGGCAAGAGGTCGATGTCGGCGCATATTGATTTGCAAGTACTTGGCGTTCGTCCAACGCCTGTACTTCGGGAGCCGGCGCTGGTGCTGCAGTAGCAAGAGCACACAGTGCCACAATGGCAGCCTTGAGCGACTGTGATAGCATCCTGGCCAGATCGCGAGCGAGAATCAAAACAGCCTTTAGAAAAAAATGTACGGGAGACCTACAACATACATGTAAGGCTGCCCGGTCTTTGCCTTTTCCGCCCGTCTATGTCTGGAACCTAGAGACCTGGTAGATGGCGCTACGTCGCCTCGGCAGAGGGTACCAAAGAGGCACATAGCGGGTTTCGGCCTTCGACATGGCAGCTGTCGTCCAATGGCTCGGACACGACCCTGCTAGTCAGCCGCGTCTCAGGCGTGGCTCCAAGGCTTGACGTGCAGCGATCGACCCCGCCAATCAGGTCAAGTACGGTGGCGTGTGCGTGGCGAACCGTGACTGCCGCTAGGCCGCAAGTTGATATTGGCATTGATATATAAGCAGTCATGACAGTATACCAATGCAGCTACGCTGTGGACTTGTCTTCGTGATAATCGTACGGAGTGGAAGCGTGACAGTTTGCATGTCCGTCATTGGCGACGCGGAGATGCATGAAGTGAGGTCGGCGATCGTCGGTCATGATGCCTTAGGCTGCAGTCAAACTTGGCATGAAGCAGATCTCGGGGATAAACACCATGTGACTTCATGCTCACGGCCAGCGCAATCACTGGACCACCCTTCATGCCGATTCCGATATCGAAGGGTAATTAACGTACCTATTCGCCATACTTGAAGTGTTCACTGGAAGGCTGTTCGCCACATGAAGCATCACCAGCCAGCTCGCTCCTCCTGAGGTCTCGAGCATCTCACCCCCGCTATGTGTATTCTTAGGATCACTTCAAGACACATGCAGTCTTCGTGATACCAACAACTGTTGCGTATCGCATCGCCGTGGCAAGTACATGAAGCCAATCGAATCTCCTACGTTTCATACCGAAGTGTATCCCCTAGGAGAGAAACATATCACTCTTGGCGCTGATCCGTGGTGCCACGCATGATCTCGCACCTGGAAGCTTCGCTGCACAGTGCCAATGGGGCCATAGCTGGGAGAAGGAAGGTACTCACAGCGGCTGGAGCCTTATACACCCAGCATACTGTGTAAAAATGGCGGAGACGAGGCGTGAGGCAATCGATAGCTTGTTGGACATGGAGAAGGAGCTGACCTGCTCGGTGAGTATGCAATCGCGAGCGGAACAAGGCTGCAAGCTGAAGGACTATCCAGATATGCACCGACATCCTCTACCAGCCCCTGACCCTTCTCGACTGTCTGCACACCTTCTGCGGGCACTGCCTGAAAGAATGGTTCGCTTGGCAGGCGGCATCCACAGCGAACAGCAGCCGGCGCAACCCTCACCCCTACACCTGCCCTTCATGCAGGGAGGCAGTTCGTTCGACGAAGGCCGACTGGCGGCTAACAGCCCTACTCGAGGGCTTCTTGAAGGCGCATCCAGATCGTACGAAAAGCGATGAGGAGAAGGAGGCGTCAAGTGAGGCCTACAAGCCAGGCGAGAATGTCATACCCAAGGTTGAGGTCCGCCGCGATGACACTGACAGCGAGGATGAGCGGTTGATGGCAGAGGTGAGGGATTTGAGCATGGCGAACGTAGACCCGGAAACCGCGAGGAGACGGACTGAGAGAGCGGCAGCTGCTCAGAGAGAGAGACGCCGGCAGAATAGTGCTCATCGACACCAGCCTGAAGAGCTTGGTCGGTCACAGCAGCCGACCCAGCGGACCTCCCAGCAGGTACAGCTCTCGGAGGAGCGATTGCGTCAACACAACGCCAACGAGCCTCATGTCGAGCATCAGCCATCTCTGCGCAGCTTGCTCAGTGCCTCGCCAATTGAGTCGCAAGACGTTCAGCAAGAGATCCTGCAATCCATATATGCTGAGGGGCTGCTCGAAGGGATTGACATCGACAACCTGACCCCAGAGCAGGAGGACCAGCTGACTGAGCGCATTGCTGCAGCCTACCGACGCACGCAACGGAGGAGAGATCGTTCGGGCAATCGCGAGCGTGGCCAGCCAACAAGCCGCTCACCACAGCCACCTGTGTCAGGCGCGGAAGACCGGACCCGTCATCATGCGCGTACAACCAGTGCATCGATGCAACAGCCACGCACCAGGCCGCCGGTCTCGCGCCCGCACCTTTTCGAGCAGCAGATCCAGCCCACCCCCGCGCCGCGTCACCAGCGCACTGTAAGCGGGACCAGCCAGCGCAGCAATCGTTCTGCGAATCGTATTGACCCACCAGCCCCAGCTACCACAGCTGCTCGCTCTGCGACTGACCTGACTGTTCCGGTGAACGCAGAAAACACGCAGCGCGAACGACATCGGAGAGCGTCGAGCAATGTCAGAAGTACCACGGACCCAGAAGGCCAGCGTGCGCAGGTTCGCCACATGCGTACTTCTTCGAACACTGCGCGCGACACTCAAAGCGTGGTCATACCAGTATCGCATCCGCTGGAAGCGATCAGACGACAAGCTGGGCCCACCAACAATAGCTCGCCATCACTAGCGACATCGACCTTCGACGCTGCCAGAGAGAGGTCCCACGCCGTCCGGCCGGCGGCATCGAATGCCGCCTTCGCTCCCGAAGCAGTGACTCGCGCGTCGTCGAGTGATGCGTCGCACACGGTGAGGCAGGCCACCTCAATGGCGGCTTTCGCTCCCGAGACGGTCACCCAAGCACAAGCGGCACAGCCAGTGCCGACAGTGAATTGCAACCGTTGCGGAACAGCCAATATCCAGCATGATCTGCACTACCGCTGTTCGCGGTGTCGCAACGGCAGCTTCAACATGTGCCAGGCGTGCTATCGTGAAGGGCAAGGATGCGATCATTGGTACGGCTTCGGTTTCAAAGCAGACGAGCGCTACGATGCCCATGCGCCCCAAGGTGGCTGGCCCGCGACATATGAGCGGCCCCACGTACTAGCAGCGCGTCGCTATCCCGCACGAGAAGCCTCCGGCGCAGCCTTCACTGACCCATCCCTGCAAGAGGGCGCGTTCTGCGAATCCTGCTCCGCGTTCGCGAACGAGTGCTACTGGTACTGCCTCGACTGCCTCGAGGGCGCATGGGGCTACTGCGACCGCTGCGTGCAGCAAGGCCGGCACTGCTCGCACCCCATCCTCCCCGTCGCGCACCTCTCCACGCTGCAGACGCAGCTCACGGATCCCTCGTGGGCCACCTTCGTCCCGATGCCGCAACTGACGCCGGGTAGCTACGTGCTCTGGCCCGTGACGACGGACTGCGATGTCTGCCACCGCGGCATCTCGCCGAATAGCACGCGGTTCCACTGCTACGAGTGCAGTGAGGGCGATTACGATGTGTGCAGGGACTGCTATTATAGTCTCCTTGCTGCGGGCAAGATCAGTCAGCTCGACGGCCCGAGTGGCTGGAGGCGATGTTTGCAAGGGCATCGAATGGCTCTTGTCGGCTTCGAGAATGTGCAGCACGGCGGGCAGCAACGCATCGTGGACCAGGAGCGTCTAGGTGGCTGGCGACACAAGAACGATGCGCCATCCAATGCGCCGCCTAGTCTCAAGGACCGGACGTTCGGGCCGCGGTGCCTGGCTCTGTACAGTTACTGCCCGCGGAATCCGGGGGACGATGATCTGACGTTCCCGAAGAATGCTGAGATTAGCGAGGTCAGGGAGGAGACTGCCGAATGGTTCAGCGGCGTGTACTGCGGGAAGCTGGGCTTGTTCCCCAGCAGTCATGTCAGGAAGCTGGTTGAGGGCTACCATGCTCACGTATAGTAGAAGCGGTGTCGTTATCACTACATACTATCTCGCTGCCCATATTCCGACTCGCTATGCACGCTAAAGACCCACGCAAACGCCGGCTCAACTCTGAAGCTCCGAGAAGATGTAGGGAAAGATGACCACGCACGCTTTCCAAAACACGCCCACGCTCGAGACCATCCTCAGCGGTATGCTCCCCACATTGCCCGAGGTGATGTAGATCCAGATTCCGTACAGCGCGACCGCGAAGAAGTGATAGAACAGCACAAACGGCTTCCGAATAATCCCCGCCAACAAGCCAACCGGCCCATCAATGCAATTCCCGCCCAGCTTGAAGTACCGGAAACAGCCCATCTGCAGCGCCTTGAGCTGCACGTCGTCGGCCGCGAACAGCGAGTACAGCGCCTGCGCGAGGATATTGATCACGCTCGTGAGGCCCTTGCGCCGCCAGTGGAACGTGCGCATCTGGCGCAGCACGGCGGGCGTGTCGTCCAGGGACGGCACGGCCGCCACGCTGAGGAGCTCGGCGAGCAGGACGGCGTCGTTGAAGGCGACGGTCATGCCGCCGCCGGTGAGGGGGTGGCGCATGTTCATCGCGTCGCCCAGCATGATGAGGCCGGGGGCTTTGTTGGTGGTGGGGGGGAGCCAGGAGTTGGGCATGGAGCGGAGGCGGTCTTTGTCGAGGGCGGCTTCGAAGGAGGGTCGGACTGCGGCTGGTAATGAGGGCAGGACCACGTTGCGCAGATGGCCTTTGACGCCGCCGGCTGCGACGGAGGCTGAGGGTAGGCCTTCGGGGACGTCAATTAGCGCGCGGGTCTCGTGCGTGCCGATCTGGTAGAGCAGTACGGGTGCGCCGTCGCCGATCACGACGTGGCCATGATTCGGCATGGGCAAGTTGGCGTCGATGAGCTCCAGACCCCAGAACTTCGACTTCGCCACGGGTAAGTCCGTCCGGAACTCTTTCCGGAACTTGCTCGCGTAGCCGTCCGCGATGATCGTCAGGCTGCCGAAGAACGCGTCCGGCTGGCCCTTGACCATCGCCTCCACGCCCAGGATCTGGTCCGTGTAGCTGCACCGTACCAGCTCCGTCGCGGCGGCCTCCACGACCGTGACATTGGCATTCTCCATCGCCTTCTCCCGCAGCCGGCGGATGAAGCGCCCATGGTGGAACGACCGCCCCTCGGGCCGCCGCCGCCGCATCCCGCGCAGCTCATCCGTCTGTGTCTTCTCCGCCGGCTCCTCATCACCCCCCTCCAACGAATTCGCCGGATACGATATCTTCACCTCCTCACCGTAGTAGATGACATCGTACCCAAACACCTTGACGGCGTCAATCTCCTCCAAGCATTCCCGCAGGCCCAGCTTCTCGAGCGCCGCCACCCCGCCCGGCTGCAGCAGTTCGCCAACGATGCGGTCGGGCTCCTTGAGCGACTTCTCCAGGAGGATCACGCTGCGGCCCTGGTTGCCGAGCGCGTTGGCCACGGCGCAGCCGAGGATGCCCGCGCCCACGATCACGACATCGGCCTCGTGGTGGAGTCGCCGGGCCTGTTCGAGGATGTGCTGGGGCGGGCGGACGAGGGGGCGGATGTTTTTGAAGTGGCCGCCCATGGTACACTGGGTGCTTGGCGGGTAGGAGCGCTGGTGGGTGGTTGCGCTGGGGTGGATACACTACGATGCACGCGACGGACTCGTTGCTTTCTCGCAACAAACCATCAGATCGAACCACTTCTCAGATGCAGGGTCTCGATTAAGGTTGTGCCTGGCCCCGTCATTGGACCCTGGAGCAAGGTCAATGGAACGCTGTCGCGAGTCAACAGAGTTCTGACGTATCAACCAACATTTGCTCCTCCGCTGGTGATGATTCTGCGTGCACCGAACTTGGGGGACTGGAACTGTCGTACATCGCGTCAATGCCGAGGCACTCGCGCGATCAACCACGCCCGTCGGCTAGGATAGCCGACGCTGACAAGGAGGAGCGCACCGCATCGCAGCAAGCGTCCGCATCCGAGCACATCTCCAAGCGAGCCTGCACCTCAGCAGCACATGCCCATGCACAGCGCGGCAATCATCACAATAGTGGCCTGGTCAAGGCGGCCCCCCGGAATCCGTGCGACCGAGCTGTCAAACGCTTGCCTGCATGGCCCCTCTGCCGGGCCCTATGCAATGCGAAGCTGATCCATGCTGGCCGTGTGTACATGTAGGGTGGTCCGAGTGACTCGTCACACGCCGCCTCGTTATGTGACCGGATCCAGCCTGCCGCAGGAGTGAGGTCAAGAAGGTCGACCTCGACGATGTTTGTCGAGCACGAAGTCTCGTGTGTCGCAGCACAGCAACCCATTCTCTAGCCGGTCATCTGGCCTCGCCGCGCCAAGCAACTCAATGGAGCCTCCCAAATCTGCGACCCGTGAGCGAGACGGTCAGAAGCATTCGTCTACACTTCCTGTGCCCATCTCCGTAACCCAGCACACTCGTGGCTCGCTGCGATTGGACGATGTCCCCAAAGTCTGACCCGAACGAAGGAGGACCGATGAACACCCCCAGCGTCCGAAGCGGGCAGCAATGCCGATCACGGTCGACCAGGGGTTCGGAGCACCACCTCCTCACTCGAGGACCGTCTCAAACGTGGCCAATAGGCGCGCACGACGCCTTGTGGCCTCTTCGCGGTGAGCCCAACCTGGACACGAAAGACTCTGTGTACCTCCTAGCCGATGTCATACCAGGCTGGCCACCCGCCTCGCTATAGGACGAGGATCACTAGACAGGGGCAGGCATAATTAAGACCTACTTGGAAGCAACTCCGCGGGTTGGCCGCGGGCAAGGTGGCTGAGCTACTGTACGTGAATTGTGCCATACGCCGAGTCGGTGTCGATCGACACCATCTCCAGGTCGGGCGTTGGCGAGCGGGCGGTGGGGGATTTGCGTGAGCACGACGCTGGCAGGTCTTGAGCTTTTAGAGACCGCTGTCCGCGGCATCCGCAAGCTGAGACTGATGATGACGAACATGAGGCGATACTCTAGGTGACAGGTCGGGTACCGGGACGCACACCGGATGCTGGTAAGTGCCGCTTGAGACCCCAAGAACCGCGAGCAAGTATAGGCATGCGTGAGTACGCATGACCTGAGGATCGTCGTTCGTCGTATCCTGAACCACCCGACCCGCGGATGGCCTTTGCGCAGCCGTTACGCTATGGAACCTTATTCCGGCGCGGGCGGCATAAAAGCCGAAACCTTCGAATGGCGGGAGCAAGTCTTGCACGAGTAGTTTGTTCGACCTCGGTGTGCGCAAGCAACCAGCTCCCTACCCTTGCACAATCGGCCATTGGAGGACGGGATGTTCCAGTGTACGGGGCCGGCAGAAGCCGTCGGCAAAAGCGATGAGACCGCTGATGAGGGGATTGCGGACCAGCTGGCGGTATGTCTCAGTCGCAGGGCACTTCGGCTGCGAGGTGGGCTAACTAAGCGATGTCCCGCGACGCAAACCTGGGCGTCTGATGCGTTGCATTATTATTGTGTCGCCGGCGCGAGTGCAGCAGGCAGGAGTGCTCGACCGGATGGCGGCTGACCCCGGGACCGACTGACATGGAAATCCCGGAATCTGCAGGCGTCGTTTTGGCGAGGGGAGTCCTTTAGCCTGCGGGCCACGCACTTGGTCAGCGCAGGTGTCGGCAGTAGTGTAAGCAGACGAGGGACCTGAACGACCGGGCGTACTCCGCACAGTAGTCCCGCTCCGGTTCGCGGAGAAGTGGAAGCCGACGCGCTCGGCAGCAGCCTCATCACCTACCGGCGAGATCGTCGAGAGTGATCCGTGCCGATTGACTCGGACGACGGGGCGGCTGATGAACGTGAGCCCCACTCTGTCACCAGGGCGGGTGGCTGACCGTTAGGACGCGACGCTGCTGCCCACGTGCCCGGAGCATTTCTTATCATCATCTCATCCAGCGACGTGCAGCGCGGTCAGCTCTGCAGTTGCAGCAATGAGTGCATGGATGCATGCCACCAATAACCGAGAACACCGAGGCGCGGTGGGGGCGGCCATTGGTGCAGACCAGGGGATACATACATGTATCTCGTCTAAGGTGGGGCTCCGGTTTGGGCTGCTTCTTCCACTTCCCTGGCCGCACCGATAGGGACGCCGTCGGATCCCGAGCACTTGGGATCGCCCGCGCTTACATGTACTCAACCTCGGATGCAGCTCGGTTTCGGGCGGGAAGCTCGGGGGCTTGAATTCTGCGGCGCACGGCGGCGGGACGGCTGCGAGGGGGACGTTGGGCGGCGTGCCGACGCCCCGTTGTGAGCGCCCGTGGGCGGGATCGCTTATTATTATGTGGCTTGCTCATCATCAATGCTCGCAGATATATGTACATCCATGGATCGTCGAGGCGAGCAGCGACATTGTGCGGCAGACATCGGATGAACAAGCAGGTCGCAGAAACTCCCCAACGATCGACGTGCCGCGCACACCCCCCTCTCCCTCTCGCACGTTTCGCATCGGGACTCCTTGCCGCTGCGCGATGTATAGAAACGAGACGTGACCAGGTTGCATTGCCATGCCAAGCTGCTAGTGCATCGCGGCCCTCCATCCATCCTGTTCCCGCGACCTCACACTCCTCAGCCCATCAAATTACATGCACACACGTACATGTACGCTTCGCCGGCGGCGTAAGACACGCCTCGGCTGCGCGCAAGACTCTCGCAAGCGGATTCGCCACGGAGGGGGGCCTTTCCAAGCTCTGCAGGTGCCTTTGCGACCCTGACCCTGGCACGAAAGAGGCGAGGTACATCCGCGCTGCACACCAGGGACCCGGTTGAAAGCTGAGATCATCCCACGGCGGCGGTGAAGCCAGCCGGACTCCCTCATGTCCGCGCCTGCTGTGCACCCGATCCTTCCGCGCACAACAATACTACGGTGAAATACGAGGCAATCATGTCAAGCACGAACCAGTCCACGCGAGATGTCCGCGAAGCGCGGCCAGCCTGCCCTCTCGCGCTCACCATCAAGCCCGCTGTCCGGCCCAAGGGCCGTCCCACGTAAACCGAAAGTATCGCTAGCGCATGCTGCCCCCGGTCGGCCTAGCGCGGCTTCTCATTCGTTACCGAATTCCTCACACAGCTACATGCACCGTTGCATGCAAGCCCACCGAAAGGGACGCCGTGCATCGCAAGTACATGATAATAATGAGTGCGATCGCCGCCCACCCCTCCCTCTGCCCTCGTCCAACACTATCTCCTCCCGGCCCTCCCCGCCCAGAGGTGTCTCATCCCTCGACCGCGCCTCTACGGATCGCGCTGCGTCGGGAAGCCCGACATCAGGCCTGCTGCCTTTCATCAGTACGACGACTGCATGCGGCTGCCCGCCTCGAGGCCCGGCGGATACGGACAGCAGATTACGGACGCGCATCATTGCTACCGGAGCATCATCGTGCGACGCCTGCCGCCAATATCGCACGACCGCCCGCTGGGTACACGCTGCACAGGGACCGCGACGTCACACAGCGTAGCGGCGTACCATAACCCTTCATCACCGCTCGCCCGATCCTGGTGACCTCGACCGCGGGCCTGCATGCGAGGACGATCCGTCCTGGAGCTGGAGCTGGCCACTACGGAGCAGTAGTAGCACCATCCCTGGACCGCAGACTGAACGAACATCGCCACGATCATATCTCACGCGTGAAGGACTGGCAGCGCTCCTTCCTGAGAGCCCTGCCGCCGATGCGGCGGACCCCACGCCCGCGCCGCGCTCCATGTCCGACCAGAGGCGGCCTTCGCCCGTACAGCCACCGCTCACGAGCGGCCCCCGTCTGAGCATGGCCACCGCCGAGCGGCCGACGGCACTACCTCCACCGAGCTTCCTAGGTCGCCCGGAGCCGCGGGCGACGCTGGGCCCGTCGCTGCCGGCGATACACACCTTGCAGACTCATCAGCGCGAGAGCCACGTCCTCCCTCCCATCCGGCTCCCGCCGCTGCAGACGGCCGTCCCCGAGTCGTCTGCGCCGCGACACCAGATTGGCGGGCACCCGATCTCCATCCAGCAGCTCTTGACGCAGAGCTCGCCGCCGCCTGCTCGACCGGCGGCGTACAATGGTGCCGGGTATGTGCAAGCGGCGCCGACTCCGCTGGGGCTGCCCCTCCACCACCCATCCTTCGCACCTACCTCCGTCCGCCACTCCGTCCCGGAGGGCCCGCGCGCCCCCGACATGATCTTCACCGAGGCGCGCTCCGCTTCCACCCCCCGAGCCTACGCCTCCTTCTCGCACGTCAGCTTCAGCGGCGCCGGCGACCGGCCGCCCGCCGCCGCCGCCGCCAGCCAGTCCCCGTCCCGGAGCAGCCTCTCCCCGCGCTCCTCCCTCGGCCCCGCCCTCCCGTCCCGCCACGCCCAGCCCTCGCCCTACCGCTACGAGCTGACCATGCGCCAGCAGCCCGCCGTGGCCCGCGCCTGCGGCTTCGGCGAGCGCGATCGTCGGGTGATTGATCCACCGCCCATCCTCGAACTCCGCACCACGGACACGCGGACCGGCGCCCCGGCCAAGGACCACGAGGGCATGCTCGCGCTGCGCTGCACGCTGATGACCGAGGACGGCACGCAGGACGACAGCGCGACGCCGCACCCCGCCGCCGCCGGCGAAGCCGGGCCCGCGCACAACGCGCTGGCCACGCGGCGGCTGATGGGGAGTCTCGTCGCCTCGCCCTACGAGGCTAAGGACGAGCGCGGCGTCGCGGGGACCTTCTTCGTCTTCCCCGACCTCTCCTGTCGCGCGCCCGGGCGGTACCGGTTGCAGTTCCAGCTGCTGCGCATCGTGTCCAGTCTGATGCAGACGGGGATGAAATTCCCGACCGTCGCGGGGTTCCTGTCGGAGGTCTTCGCCGTGTACACCGCGAAGGACTTCCCCGGGATGCGGGCGAGTAGTGCGTTGCTCAAGGCGTTAAGGCGGCAGGGGCTGAATGTCGGGGTGAAGAAGGGGTCGGAGGCGCGGAAGGGGAAGGGGAAGGGGAAGGGGAGGGGGAAGAAGGAGGATAGTAGCTCGGGGGAGGAGGAGGAGGAGGGGACGACGACGACGACGACAGCGGTGGTGGTGGCGGCGGTGGTGGTGGCGGGGGCGAGTCGGACGACGCGGAGGCGCGGCGGCGGCAGCAGCAGCGGGAGAGCACGACGAGTAAGTCGACCGGTGGCGGCGTGAGCCCGACGCTGAAGGCCGGGCAGAAGCAGAAGGCTAAGAGGCGGCGCAGGGACTCTTAGTCTGCGGCGCGCCGGCAGCAGGCTATGAGGCGATGCTGGGCGACAGCACATCGATGCATCACGCCAGCCCCCCGCTGCTCCGCCTCCCCTACCCTTCTCACGCGGCATCTCCCGCGACGTTACACGGCAGCTCGTCGCCTGGCCGCTGCTAGCCGGCCGTCATGGGTCGCCGTCGGCCAAGGCTGCAGGGACATGGCTGCGCATCTGCCGCTTTCGATCGCCGGAGCGTGTCGAGTCGAGTCGAGTCGAGTCGAGCGGTAGGGGCCCACGCGACGCCGCACCGCACGACACGCGCTCAGCATCACCTACCACCCCCTCGCGCCTCTCCACGGCCACAATGCCGACGTCTCGACCTCTGGGCATTCTTCCGGAGCATCACCGGCCCTTACTTTTCATCCCGGCCGGCGGCGCATCCATCATGACTCTTACGAGCTTTCACGTCTTACCTGGACCAGCCCTTTTCCCGGCCTTCTTTAGTCTATCCACTGCCCTCTTCTTCTCAGCGGCAGCAGCGACGGCGCATGCGGGAGTCTCCTCCTGCGCATCATGATTTCCCCCGATCTTGCCCCGGCGGTGGGGGCAGATGTTGATGATACAGTCTCTCGAGGACGACGGACAGACATACTTTCGGTTCGGCGGCGGTCTATCTAGCGGTCAGATGTGATGTGAATGTGGATGTGGAGGCACCGTTGTCATGGCACGGGCGGATGGACAAGCGATCGATATCGACGGCATTTGCGTCGAGTAGAGTAGGCTATGATGAAATGATCCCCCCCCCCCTTTGCTTCGTTGCACTCCTGAGACCAGGCTCCACAAGTTCGTTGTCGAGTGCGCCAGCACCTAGCGCTTCCGCCACCTGCGACCCTTGTAGTCACGGCGCGTCGCCTCGTCTCTCTCTCCTCACGAGCCGCTGCGACCAGGACCCGGCCCACCTCCTCCGTCCTCATCACGGTTGATCTACGTCAGCACGACCAGTCTCCCTAGCAGCGTATGTGCAAGAGCTAGACTGGACTGCCCGAAGCTGCCTCGTTCTCCAGCGGCGGAGTCCCTCGGCCCGCTGTCCTGCACCTCGTCCAACACGCAGTACATGTGTGCGCGCAGTTGTAGCCCGGGACAGGCAATGTGTTGGGAGACCACGCTGATAGCCGGGGGTAGGTATGGTGTGGGTAGATTCCCGTTGTGCCGAGCGAGTCTCGAGATCTCTATGCCGCGGTGAGAGTGCCGCAGCTCAACTTCGCGGCAGCGCGAGGCAAGATCCATATCGTAGAGGGCGCGTCAGAGTAGGATGTGAGTCGTCGTAATACTTGTATCTCTATCACCCGCTGGAAAGCCAGGTCTGCCCGGTATTCCCAAGGCAGCGCCCTCCCTAACGCCATGAAATCCCACCGCACGCAACCCAACCATCCCAGAACCCGCAACCGCTGATGCAAAAGCCCGCAAAAACCCCGCCACTTCACCTCAGACCCGCGCCATCCCCATTAGCCATCATATTGCCATACCCATACCCATTAACCACACCCGGCACGCCCCCGGGCCCCTTCCCCTCCCCCGCCCTGGTAACCTCCCCCAGCATCCCCGCCGCCGCAGCAATAAACCCCAGATACGGCTTCGACGGGTGCAGCACGCGACTGAGGTACTCCGGATGGAACTGCACGCCCACGAACCACGGGTGCTCGCGCAGCTCAATGACCTCCATCCTCACCCCCGTCTCATCTTTCCCAATGAATGTCAGCCCCTTGGCCTGCAGTCGGTCAATGTACGCCGGGTTGACCTCGTAGCGGTGCCGGTGCCGCTCGGCGATACTCTCGTTCTGCAGGCCGTACAGCGCGCGGAGGCGGCTCCACTCGCTGCCCTCCTGCCACACCGTGCTCCGCAATCCCAAGCGCATGGTCCCGCCGAGCTTGCCTGAGTGGTGCTCGGGCATACTGACTATGACGCGGTCTTCGGATTCCGCGTCGAATTCCGCGCTGCTGGCTTCCGGCAGCGGGACGCCGCAAACGCTGCGCGCGAACTCGATCACCGCGACTTGCATCCCGAGGCAGATGCCCAAATACGGGACGCCGTTCTCGCGCGCCCAGCAGGCGGCGGCGATCATGCCCTCCGTCCCGCGGCCGCCGAACCCGCCCGGGACGAGGATGCCGGCGGCGGTGCAGAGGCTGTGCCGCGCCTTGTAGAAGGCGGCCGCGTCGGTCTTGACGGTCGCGGGCTCGAGGTGCTCGGCGTCGACGTACTTGATGCGGAGTTTCCGGCGGCAGCGCATGGCGGCGTGCTCGAGGGATTTCGTGACGGAGAGGTAGGAGTCCGGCTGCTCGAGGTACTTGCCCACGAGCACGATCTCGACGGTCTCGTGTAGGTGCTCGAGGCCGAGGGTCAGGCTGCGCCAGGTCGCCCAGGTGTGCTGGCCTTTGTCCTGCAGGGCCGGGGAGATGGTGACGCGTTCGAGTTGGAGGGCGGAGGTCATGAGCGGGATGAGGTTCTGCTCGGCGAGCAGGATGGGGACCTGGTAGGTGGAGGGCATGTCGCGCACGGCCAGCACCTGCGGGTTGCGCACCTGGCAGAAGCGCGCGATCTTGTCGATGGTGGCCTGCTCGAGCGGCTTCTCGCAGCGGCACGCGATCAGATCCGGGATCAGGCCCGCGCTGCGGACGGCCTTGATCGCCATCTGCGTGGGCTTGGTCTTCTGCTCGCCATGCACGACCGGGATGTACGAGACGTGGATCTGCATGAAGTCGTCGCGGGGCAAGTTCCGGCGCAGCTCCGTGAGCGCTTCCACGAACGGCATGCCCTCGATGTCTCCGATGGTGCCGCCGAGCTCGATGATGCAGACGTCCGGCTCCTCGGCGGTGTCGTCCACGGGCACCCTCGCGACCCGCTCGATCCATTCTTCGATGCAGCCCGTGATGTGTGGCACCACTTGCACCGTCTTGCCGAGGTAGTCACCACGCCGCTCTTGCTCGATCACCTTGCTGTAGATCTTGCCGAGCGTAATGTTGTTCTCGCGAGTCAGGGTGATGTTCAGGTACCGCTCGTAGTTGCCCAGGTCCAGATCCACCTCGCCGCCGTCGTCGAGCACGTACACCTCGCCATGCTCGCGTGGGTTCATTGTCCCGGCGTCGACGTTGAGGTAGGGGTCGATCTTGATACTCGAGACTTTGAGCCCCATCGTCTTCAGTAACAGCCCCGCCGAGGACGCGATGATGCCCTTGCCCACGCCGGAGATGACGCCGCCCGAGACGAGGACGTACTTCATGGTGGCGGTGTGGGTGGGGTCTGTTGTTGACACCCTCCGGCGGCCGAAGTCAAGTGAATGATTCGGGAAGAAAGGAAAGACTCGACGTTCGTGAAGACGCGAGATCTTTTTGTCCACAACCGCGCCCTGCCCCACCTCGTCCGCTAGCGTGTCAGGTCGAGTCCCGCCAAGCCTTCTCCCTCCGCCATTCCGCTCGGCAACGACAGCAACGACAGCAACGACATCGCTCGTCCATGTGGGTCAATGGCAAGAAGCTCCTTAGCCTGCAACATGTCGGTCTGTTGAGAACAAAGACGATACTCTCCGCGAGCCACTCCCACCGACACCGGCAGCGACCTGCAGGCACAGCTGCTGCCGATCCTGTCGTCACCGCGTGGAAGAGGCAGGTGGAGTAGGACGAGGAGAGGAATAAGTACATGTATTGCACCCCTCTCTCCTCATGCGCTCGTCTCTCTCTTTCCTACTGCAAGAATGAAGCTCACGACCGCCTTCCTGCCATTGGCGGCCTCGGTCGTCGCCATCCAGCACGATGGCGACACCGCCCAGATCCCACTCGAGCCCAGCACGACCCTGGAATCAAAGCCCTTGACTCTGGACGCGATCCCCCTCCTCGGCTACGGCACCTGGAACCTCAAGGGCGACAACGTCTCCGGAGCAGTCTCATGGGCGATCCAGACCGGCTACCGCCACATCGACTGCGCCGCCGCGTACGGCAACGAGGATCTGGTCGGGGCCGGCATCGCGGACGGCCTGGCCAAGGCCGGGCTGACGCGGGAGGACCTCTGGGTGACGAGCAAGCTGTGGAACGATCAGTACGTCTCGACTCCAAACAGAGGAATCCGGGCAATTACTCACATCTAGTCCCAGCCACGGCACCACGGCCCCGGAAGCCGGCATCGACACCACTCTCGCAAGACTCGGCGTCGGCTACCTCGACCTCTACCACATGCACTGGCCCGTCGCGCAGACCTCCGGCGCGAACAAGATCGAGTACCACGCCACCTGGGCCGCCATGGGCCTGCTCCTCGCGCAGGGCAAAACGCGCCACATCGGCGTCTCGAACTTCGACCCCGAACAGCTCGAGGACCTCCTCAACCACACCAGCCACGTCCCCAGCGTGCACCAGATGGAACTGCACCCGTACCTCCCTCAAACAGAGTGGATCGCGTTCCATAAAAAGCATGGCATTCATGTGACGGCCTACAGCCCCTTCGCGGGCACGAACCCGACGTACACCTGGGGCGACCTCGAGCCCCTCATCCAAAATCCCGTGCTCAAGGCGATCGCAGACAAGCGCTCCTGCACGCCGGCGCAGGTCGCGTTGGCGTGGGGGATGGGGAGGGGCACGTCGGTGATTCCCAAGAGCCAGCATAAGGCTTACATTGAGGAGAATTTCGGGAGTCTGGGCTGCGTACTGAAGAGGGGGGATGTGGAGGAGATCGATGCGCTTGGGAAGGCGCATCACCGGTTCAACAATCCGAGTGAAGGGTGGAAGGTGCCGCTGTACAAGGGGTTGGAGGGGACGTAGACGGGATTGCGGGCTGATCCGGCAGTATGACCTGAATGCTACATCCGCCCTCGGACGATGGCTCGACGGATAGCACGTGTTATCACAAGTTGACTGACCCTACTCATCGCCACACGGAACCCTTATCCCGACATGGAGCAAGCAGGACGGCAGCTGTGGTGCAGCACGCAAACAATGTCAGCTTGCGCGTGGCGCGCGACCATGCACCTCGATTCCCTTATATTCCCATCTCCTCGGATCGCGTCGTCTCAACCTTCCACTCCGACACTGCCGATCAGACCACCACCCCGATTTGCACCACCCCGATCTGCAATCCTCCCCACCCATCTGCACACTGGCGAGCACTCCCCACCGATCTGGACACCCGTCCATACACCGGTGAGCACGTCGACCCAATTGCACGGCAGCACCGCCCCCCCCCCTCTCCTTCCGCACGGCGACTCCACTGATCGCCTCCGCAGCCTGGTGAGAGCACCTAGACCTGCAGCAGCGCCAGTATCGGTGACTGCTCATTCGCTATCGCAGTGACGCCGCCGACCTTACAGGTGGCGGAAGGACTGTAACACCATACCGAGGGCCCCGCCGTATCTCAGCCTTGCGTGGAAGGCGGGAGCCAGACGCCACATCATGCACCGGGGCGTAACGCAGCTCCCCCGTTGACTGGCCTCTCATCTCAGAGTCCATGTATGGAGGGAGGATCGCACGGGAGGCAGCGTCTCGAGCTGACTATATCGGCGCAACTTGCGATAGATAGGCTGCGAGGCGCGATGCACGACCAGCGCAGGGCGACGCTCTGCGGAACTCTATCGCGGCGAGTTGGGGAGGTTTGGGGGTTTCGCCCGGTATAAGAGCGATCCTCAGATCACCGAGCCTGTGTAACCCACCTCGACCTCTCCATCCATCCGTCACAGCAAGCAGGAAGTTCCAGTCCAAGCTACACGCCAATCCCATTCCTCTGTCGCAACGCAGCCACAATGTACGTCCGGCACACCAACACCCTACCCCCCCCCCGTCCGGATCCCCCACTGACAGCAGATCCAAGGTGCTACACCATCACCGTCACGGTCGAGTCGACATCCGGCTCCAAGTTCCACGTCCAGCGCAAGGTCGACTGCAAGAAGAGCTCGTGCAGCTCGTCCAAGAACTACCGCCGTCGCGCGCCGGGCCCCGTCTTCGCCGAGCACGGCATGCTGCCCGGCGCGAACGTGGAGATAGAGAGGGGATCGTGGGACGTGGGACCGCTTGGAGAGGGGTGTGCGAAGGCATCGCGAGAGACGGGGCAGCTTGACTTCGCATGATGGGGCCGCCGGGGTTGTTTCGGATGGGCGGTCAGGGCCTCGTGTCACCTCCCTAGGGCCGATAGTCGATCGAGGAGTTTGGGTTGGGTCTCACGTGCCCTTCCTGCTTCGCGGTTCCCATTCTGGCTGAAGTGGAGTGACGCAATTGTTGTCATGATCATGGTAAACATGAAACCCTCGCGTCTCATCATACCAGCGGCCGTATCTAGCCCGGCTACCCTGGCAGCCTCACGAAAGTGACTCCAGCTCACCGCGGACCGCGCAGCCACTCCCCAATCTTCACCAGCCCAATCTCGTCGTTCCGCACGCTCGACACCTCGGCGAAGCCCTCGTTCCACTCGGGCGTGCCCAGCTCCGTCAGCCGCGCCCCCAAGGGCGCACAGGACCCGAGGTCGACGAGCACCATGGCGCCCCGCGCGTCTTGCATGATGTTGCGCGGGTTGAGGTCGTTGTGCGCCAGCTGGAGACCGTGGAGCTGGTCCACGGCGGCGCGGATGTCGCGGAGCCACTGGTGTATCAGGGCTGATGGCGGGCAGACGTCTTCGTACTCGTCTTCGACCAGGGTCATGAGATCGCGGGGGTACCGTCGCAGAGCCAGGCCCACCACGAGGTTGTTGCGGACGATGCAGCCTTCGAAGTGCACGATGTTGGCGTGGGGATTACGCCGCACGAGCTCGTGAGTCTGGGCCTCGACCCGGAAGCGGTCGGCCAGCGTCGTCGAGCCTGCATACCAGGGGTGCGACGCGACCTTGGGCCTCTTGATGTAGACGCCGTCGATGTCCCCCTGAAGAGCGTAGACGGACATCTGCCGCGTCACGGCCGGATAGATCTCGACGTCGGGGATCCGGCGCAGGCTGCCCGCCGCCTTGTCGAGGGTCACGTCGAGCTTGGGGGTCGGGACACTGCCGATGAAGGCCTCACTGTCCTTGTCGATCACGATGAACTTCGTGCACGTGTGCGACGCGCCGGTGTCTTGGTCGACGGCGATCTCTTCGAAGATGTCAGTGAAAGAGTTCCAGTCAGCGATGCGAGGGCGCTGGTCCAGAGGCATTGTCCGTATTGAGAGTTCGGGGATTGACTCGTTGTTGTGGTCTAGTAGATGTATCCGCTTGGAGACTTCGAGAGCATGGAGCAACGTGGATAGAATATGGCGGCTGGAGTTCGGCGTCATGTACACTATACGCACGGTAGTGGTTGTTATTGGAGAATGATCCGAATGCGCCTTCAGGCTTCCAGCCTCGCAAGGCGATCACAGGCCGCCTCTGAGGGACAGATACAGGTGTAGACACATGCATGCGGGAGTGTAACTCATACGAAGGACCTAGCTTGCAGTAGCGCCTGTTAAGATAGACTCTCCCTACATGTATCTTCTAAGGTACTAGTCCTCGATCGTGTATAGCGTATCCTGCAACGGCGCCCGGTTAGCAGCGGGGCGTAAAGCATGAACTCTAGCAGCTCTAGGCTAATCACACCCTGGGACTCTACTGATACATGCATGCATGGGGCGTCTTCCAACTCGTAAGAACCCGGTGGACTGACGGCAGCTCTTGCCGCACATCATGATCAACATACGGGAACCTTCACTTGGACGGGGCAGCTCGGAAGTGTGCTGGAGGTCCGAGATCTGGTTCCTACGTGAAGCTGCACTTGGTGAAGACAGTCCGTGATGGTCGAAATGAGAGTCGACGGCACAGACGTGGTACGGGTTTTTGGCTGGGACCAGTCCATCATAGCTGCGCCCATCAGCAACACGGTAGAGGTGACTTTAGTGGGTGTGTGGCATTCTGGACAGGAAGCCAGCGTCATCCGTGGACAGAGCTGCCCTGCGGATTTCAGGTATGATAGGACGACATGCCGCTCAAGAACCTCGAATCGACCGTTCGAATCTACCGTAATAAGCTAGCCGCCCAACGGCTTCCCCCTGCTCCAGAACGCCTACGCTAACCCTCCGAGCCCACCATCACGACCAAGGGCGAGGGGACATCCAGATCATGCGCGATCCGCTCCTGCGTGAACCGATCGGTCCCGAGGCCGTCCGCGCAGACACCGCGCCGATTCGGCGGCGTCTCCGGCATCATCATGGCCGACGCCCGACGACGAGCGCCGTGCTACTGCCCCCGGTTGAGCGTCGACCAGACATTCTTGCACTCGATGCAGACGAAGAAGAGCGCCTGCGGAGGTTCGTCAGCAGGATGCCCGGCAGGTCACTGTGCGGCAGCCGCGTACCATGCCCGTCTCCGCGGTGCGCTGCTGGCTCTGGAAGAAGACGGCGTTGCGCTCGCCGCACTTGGGGCACTGCTCGGTATCCGTGCGCGGGAGCTGGGACATACCAAGGGCTGTCAGCAGGTGTTGCTAGACAGGTTTGCGACGCACGAGCTCAATGTGTGGGTGTGCTCTCGACAGGTTCCCAGCTCTTCACTGCCCATTCACGACCGTGCCAGGCCCGCACCGGAGAGTGCACGCTCGCGCCGCTCGGCCTCGACCCGGCTCTCCTGCTCTTGCGCCGTCTGCGGCTCGCCGTCGTCCTCGACCTCCAGCGCCATCATACTCGCGCTCGGCCGCCCGCACGTGGGGCAGAGGATCTCCTTCCCGCAGAGCGTGCACATCTCCGGCCCGGTCTCCTCGCCGGCGCCATCCTCCATCTCCATCGCGGAGTCGTAGCTGTAGTCACGCAGCTCATCATCGGAACCACCCACCGTAGGATCGTCCTCGACGTCGTCCGTGTTGCCCGCCGTCTCGGCGATCTCCTCCTTGAGCGCGTTGCGGTAGATGCACGTCACCTCGGCCTTCTCGCTGAAGTGGCACATGCGGCACTGGAAGATGAGCTCGTTGCGGTTGGGGTCCTCCTTGGGGTAGAGCATGTTCGAGCTGCGACATGGAGTCAGCACGGGGGGTGCACGCGTTGCGACGGCGATGCTTGCGATGGAGGGGCGCGTACCACTCGCGACAGAAGCGGAAGCTGATCTTCTTCTTGCTCTGGTCGCCGACGGCTGGCGCATCGTCTTCCATGTCTTCGTATGTCGTCATGTTGTCAATTCTAAGAGTCGGTGTCGGTTGGTGGGAAAGTTGAAGTTGTGACTGTGACGGTGGACAGGTTAGTGCGTGGGGGAGTGAAGCTTAGTCAAAAGGCGCTTGTGCCTTGCATTCCGCGATCCGCGGCCCCTGCTGCGGGGTCCAGCCGATCCGCGCTCGTGCTCGCTCGTTCAACGCGCCAACGCCGCGTGATGACCATAAAGTGCTGCTGACATTTGCGGATTGGATATTTGCAAAGATCCTCCACGTCGCTCCAGCAACTGAGGTGCGCCGGCGATCCGAGTCTGGGGAAGAGCTGGCGAGCATCCCGCCCCGACATCTTGGACCTTCTCGGCTGCTACCCCGGAATTCCACAATCATGGTAAGCCGGCGCGAACGGCCTGTACCCCCCACAATGGAGACGTGGGACTTCCCATTGACGACGCATGCAGGCGACAGGCTTGCCCGCCGGCTGGGAGGTGCGGCACTCCAACAGCAAGAACCTGCCCTACTACTTCAACCCGGCGACCAAGGAATCGCGCTGGGAGCCGCCGGCGGAGACCGACAGCGAGACGCTCAAGCACTACATGGGCCAGTACCACACCACGAACCTGCGCGCCGATGGCGTCGCGGCGCCGCAGGACCTGGGCGGCAAGATCCGCTGCGCGCACCTGCTGGTCAAGCACCGCGACTCGCGGCGCGCGGCGTCGTGGCGGCAGGCCGACATCTCACGGTCCAAGGAGGAGGCGTGGGGGATCATCCGGAATTATGAGGGGAGGATCAAGAATGGGTCGACGAGTCTGGGCGACCTCGCTACTACTGAGAGTGACTGTCCGTCGGCTAGGAAACGCGGAGATCTGTAAGCACTTCACTTGCCCCTAGACCGCCACGTCGTCGAAGCCACTGCCGCAGTATTGGCGTGGACATCTGAATCTACGGCCCTAGTCGCTGACAGATCATCAGCGGATTCTTCGGCAGAGGCGAGATGCAAAAGGAGTTCGAGGAAGCGTCCTTTGTCCTGAAGCCCAGCGAAGTCTCGCCCGTGATAGAGACGGCTTCAGGGCTCCACATCATCGAGCGGTACGTGCTTATCTTGTCTCTGGCATTCACGGGCTCTGCATCCTCTCCCAGCATCACGCGCGGCAATACTCAAATACCACGAGCACCTTCACGTGTACATCAGGGCTATGTTCGCTAACAAGCTTTGTGCAGATTGGAGTGAATGCACGCGACGTATACCCACCCGTACGACTCATAAAGCACGATGCGGGATGTGGCGGCGCAAGAGGTACCCCAAGCATTGCACCAAAGTCGGGGAACTGCTATCAGTACTCAGACGATGCCTCGTCCAAGCATCACGTACCGATTTTGCTCCATACTCGAAGCCATGAATACTTCCTCGCCCGTGTTTGCGCTTGGTGGCTTGGCATGAGCCCCACCACCCTTTGCGCTTGGCGCAATGCTCTCGACGGCTTCCTCGACGTAGGATCCAACTGCATACACGGCTACGTGTATGTACTGTCACTCGGCAAGCGGCATCTCCCAAAAGCGCCATGGTCTGGCAGATAGGTGCCGTCCAGATCCCGCATTCTGAAAGGCCGGAGGGCACGATCGAGCGAGCACGGCTGGATTGAGACTTCGCTGGACAGTACACCGTAGCCGTACCTCTCATGCACGTGGGCTTGCCACGAAGACACATCCGATGGATGCAAGCTGCCAGACAGCAACGGGTGACGTTCACTTCCTCCCTCGCGAAACCCGCTTGTGAAACGCGCTAGCATGGCCTAGCTCTCCCGCAACTGCTCCTGCAGCGAAAGACTCGAACGCTCCCGTCCGCTCCCACCTGCAAGGGGCAAGAGCGATTGCAACGCGCCCCGCAAGTTCCCGCAGACTCTTTTCTTCATCAATATGACCACATTCGTCGTCCATGAACGAAAGGCAAACATCAACACATTCCCCGACACTCGTTCCAACAAACCACCGACGCTCACTCAACAAGGTCTTTTCCAGCTTTGGCGTTTCGTTAGTGAGGAGCATCCGCAATAGTGAGTGCCCCTGGGTGGTATCCGCATGTCCTCGCAGCACATCTGTGAGGTCGCCCGAGTGCCGTCGGACGTGCTCGCATAGGACAGACCTCTTCGGAAAGCCTCGCTGCTCTATCGGACGTGAAAGTCACTAGGTCAAGACAAGGTACAGGCAAAGGCATCGGGTACCGACCTGGTACTGGCGAGCCGGAAATCGTGGCAGCGAAGTCCTTATCAAAGCCCTGCGCATACTGATCATCACCCAGATGAACAGCGACGCCTACCAGCAGTCCCGCATGCGCAACCGGAGCGGCAGCGCGGCCGGCCACCGCCGCGCCTTCTGGGCGCGCAGCGAGAAAGTCCTGCGCATCTGGCACGCCAACCCGCGCCAGAAGACCAAGACGGACCTCGCCGCGACCTCACCCGATTACTTCGAGAACTTCTCCTACGATCCGGCGCACATGGCACCGTGGACGGCGCCGAGGGGTCTGCTTGAGCGTCAGCCTGCTGGGTTGGTCGAGATCACGAGGGACTGGCAGAAGTCGTGCGCGGCTGTGCTCACTGCGCTCGAGCGCGCTGAGGCATTTTCGAGGAAGGCGGCGCAGAGTGCGTACCCGCAAGACGGCCCCCGTCGCAATGCGGACCAACCTGTCCCCGACACGGAGGAGCCCGTCGCCTCGCCCTTCGACTCCCCCATCATGAAGCTGCCCCCACCCATGGGCATGGAGTCACCCCCCTACACCCCCATCGACAGCTTCAACCCCACAACCCCCTGGCCCACCGAATCAACCCCACACCCGAACCCCATGAACTTGCACCGCATCCCGCTCGAACTCTCCCCCCTCTCCCCTCCCTCGGACAAGTACCCCTTCCGCGAGTCCGACCCGGGCTTCAACCAGATCTTCTGGGAACACTTCCGCGAGCAGCTCGCCGAGCTAATCAACGACTGCGGCGTCGCGCTGCAGCGCGTCCGGGGTTATGGGAGGCGGATCGGGGTCCTGCTGGTCGAGCAGAGGGAGGTGCTGACGCCGGAGGTGAAGCTGGGGGTCATGGAGTATGATCGGTGGTGGTCGGGTGTTGGGCCCCGTGTGGAGGGGTTGGGGGCCAGGGTGGAGATGCTGGAGGTGCCGCGGTTGAATGAGGTGACTGCTATGGCGAGGGCGGGGGCGCTGTGCTGATGAAGTCGCGGGGGAAGGCGAGAAGCGGCTGACGAACGGGAGGCTTGGTGGACGATGCTGCTCCGTCGCGGGCAATGGCTTCTAGTGAGCGGCAAAACGAGAGCGGAGCTCGTGGCGTGGGATGGGATCAGCGAAGGCGCATCGGACTCGCATCTCTATGGGGGCGCGACGGCGTTTGCAGGAAGCAGAGCTGTAAGAGTGGAATCGGGCATCAAGAGATTTGCCCGCGTTGACAAGAGGCGACGGGAAGCGCTCACCGAAGGCGCAAAGCGGGACCTACATCTCCTACGATCTTACTACGATACCCGAAACATCGCAGCTCACCAGCATAGCACACCAGCACAACACAGCATCGCAGCTCACCAGCACAACACGATGACTGGGAACAACAGCGCAGGACGCTGCTTCACATTCAATAAATCGTCTCCTCATACAGTCAATCCTAGTCTCACCAGCTCCGATCCCAAACCCACTGCAATTCGTCTATCTATTGCCCCACCTTGGCCTTCAGCTGCGCGACCTCGCTGGCCAGGTGCTCGATCTGCCTCCCCTGCGTCTGCAGCATGCCCCGGATCTCCTGCAGCACGTCCCGCAGGCCGCCGGCGGCTGCGCTCGCGGAGGGCTGGGGCTGGGGCTGGGATGCCGGTGCTGATTCCTGTGTCGGTGCTTGTGCATGGTTGGTGGGCGTCTCGTCTGCTGCGCCTGCGGGCGGACCGCTGGAGGACGGCTCTTCTGGTAGGGTCTGCTTCACGGGTTCTGTGGTGGTGCTTATCCGGCCAGCCTCCTGTGGCTTAGGCTCCTGGACACTGGATTTGGTCTCCTGCCGTGTGGGCCGCTCGACAGGTTTCTGCACTTCCTCGAATGAGCTCGCGTCGTCGTCGTCCACCTCGTCGTCGCCGTCTTTATCCGCGAACCGGGATGCCAGGGCGGACATGGACTG